>CM029367.1:2733723-2811223 GCA_017165825.1 Hepsetus odoe
CTAGGCCACTGTTACCCCAGTAAAAGCTGAAGTTGGTAAAAATAAAGCTGCACCACTGCAACAGTACATCACCATTAGTTACACTGTAATTACACATATTGTAACCATGTATCTACACAGTAATTACAAAAAGGACAAACATCTCTGGCAATTTCCTCCACTGACCTCATTTCGTTCCGTCTTCTTCCTCAAGCTGTGATCTTTTTTTTATCCCCTAAACAGGAACATTTGTTTATGCAGCCATAGCCGAGCCCGTTATTGGTGCTCGGAAATGTGTCACGCTTAATTTACGCAGGATGGCTGGGGCTTATTGGTTGTAAATGCATTGCTTCACCAGGGCGGAGGAGATATTACAGTAGTAAAGGCTGACTTTGGGAGATTTGCCAGCAGGTGTAATTGGGCCCATGCTTTGAAAAGGGCTGCCCTACTTTATTTTTCATGTTTTGATGCTCATGTTATTTTGGTGGAGAGCACTTGGCAGTTATTCCTAAAAAAATCTTGTACCAAATGAAACCGGCCGGCGAAGCGAACGCTGTACCCGTAAAAATGTTCACGCGTTAATATGGAACGAGACAGCCGGTTCAGACGCGTTCAGTCGTAAGCTAAACATACAGGGTATGAAATGTTTTTCAAATGGAAATCACCGTGAGATGAACTTCAGGGGCAGGAGGTTTACCATTGTCCTGAGACACCCTTGAGCAAGGTACCATCCCCAACACTGCTCCCCGGGCACTTTCAATAGCTACCCCCTGCTGCACGTGTGTGAGTGTATGGGTAAAATGCAGACTCGTGATTTCGTTGTGGTTACAATGACGGTGATAGTCACTTTCGCTTTCACTTTCAGAGTGCAGGAATTGAGATGCTGCAAGCCAATAGGCTGATGAAGATGAGGGGTGGGACTTCTCTCCTCATGGGGTTGTTGACTACATACCTTCTGCATCATTATTTAGGGACCTTCATATTCTGTTGGAGTTATATTTTTAAATAAGGTGACCGATGTCATGATGGCAGGCTTGCTTTTTAACTGGTCGTCTTCAAAACATCATGTAATTCTGCATCCCCTCCATGCATTTAAGGCCCAAAACATGACCTTTTTTAACCTTTGAGGGAGTGTTAACACTGTCTGTTCATTAAGGAACCTGTATTGCATCATTTTTGACATTGCTTTAGACTAGAATTATACTAATCTTTAGAAAGAGGTTTTAAAATGTTATTAATGGTTCATAACTTGGTTATACAATTTAAATGCGTTCTTTTTACTATTAGATGCTGGAAAAAGTGGTCAATCTATATACGTGTCTGTAGATGGATACAATTTTACAGTATTTTCTACACACGATGGGTGGCTTTAAGTATTTCATGTCCAAACCAACACAATCTTTACTTCTCTTGTCTCGGAAGCGTCCATCCTGAGCTGTCCCTCTAGCTTGTCTCTAATCCTGTCCATCCTCGTCACTCCCGATGCAAATCTCAGCATCTGAAACTCTGACCCCTCCAGTCTTTTTGTCGACCCCAACCCATGTAACGTTGCTGGTTTCACTATGGTAAACTTTCCTCTTACCCTTGCTGATTCCTATCTAAGTAAATAGCTTTCCATATTTATAATTTGCTAAACGAACATCGCTTTAGAAGCTCCTCGAATCCTGAAGTCTGGTATCAGCCAATGGGGAAAAAAATGTAAAAAATCACTCTAGATCTTACAATGGATAAAGAATTTCGATCCAAACTCACTAGAAATCCACCCGTCACCTCCTAAAGTGACATAAATAAATGATAGAAAGATCAAATAGCCTACCATGGTAGTTCCATTCCATAGGTCAGGTTCTTTAGTGAATTATTAGGAACAACACAGGCAAGTAAATCGATATTAATACTCCCTTTACACCAAACACGAAGCATCTCTAATACACACATCCCTTCCACACCCTCCCAAAACTCATCCCTTATTTATGTTCCTGCGAAAAATAGCAGTGTGTCTGTTAAGGGTGGACTTTCCATCCTTGTCTGGGGAAAAAAATGAATAAAATGAATGTAAAAACTGCTCAAAAATGAAATGTATCGAAATAAAGGCAGTAATAGTGTTGATGTTTCATTCGAATGTGACCGTCTGAGATATTTGGACCACGCATGACGTCTTAAAAACGGGGGATTTCTTTTCTGTTTCAATACAAATCAATGCCTCAGTTTAAGTCTCTGCAACACCGTCATCACGAAAAAGGCTGTGATGGAGCATCTGACCAATCACATCTGCAGGTGATTCGAGGAATTTCAGTCATTAAGGACGCTGATTCTTTCTGAGTCTTTAAAGGCCTGTATTTTATGCTTTCCTTCTATTTCACTTCCTCTTCTTTGGCATTTGAGGGTTTTTGTGCTAAATATGAAAAGTGAAAGTGACCATTCTTGTCATCGTGAAACACGGCACAGTGAACCGCAACGAAATTCCACCTCTGCCTTTTACCCGCTCGCAAACACAGGGGGCAGCTATTGAAAGCGCCCGGGGAGCAGTGATGGGGAAGGTACCGTGCTCAAGGGTACCTCAGGGCAACCTACTGGTCTGCGATTCAAACCCACGACCTTCCGATCCGCTGCCCCATGATGGATCATTATTTATCAAAATTCATTGCAGTATGACAATTCTCCAGCATATGTGCTGTTTTGTTATTGGTGTCTCCAAGACTGACGTGTAAATGATCTCCTTTCTGATTGGCTGCTAGGAATTGCACACTTAGACACTTTTTGATTTCTAGAAAAGTGAAGAGTGCCTTTAAATCTACTGAAAGACATCACAATTAGAGCAAATCAAGTGCAATTTTAATATTTACTGCAGCCCTAGTATTTCTCCCAAAAATTATATCTGAACGATGAACTTAAACCCAAGAAGGCTCCAGATCTTTCTAGATTTATTTCAAAGCGTTACATAGGAGCCATGAAGCCATGAATACTGGCCTTCTGTGAAATGTTACCAAGCAAAGAAAGTGTGGAAATATGTTTCCATTGTAGTGGTGTGACTCCCATAGGCATTTCGGTGGGACTAAAATAAAGATGTAATATGTCCAGTACATATATCACATTAATTCAATTTCCTTATGTACAAGGTAGAATAAATTCCATCCTCATCTCCTTGTGTTTCTCCCAGTGGAGCCGAGTAGATCTTTGAAACAACCTTCTAATGATTCAGCCTGACCTTCTCCAGGTCTAATTGAATAATAAATGGCCTGATTCTGTCCCTGGAACCACAGGGGGCGGTGGTCTGGCTGTGGGCTCTGCACAGTCCCCTTTCCAAACCTATTCTCATTCAAAGACAGCTTTTGGATGGCTTTTAAAAGCAGCACCTTCAGCACCCTGGACAGCTCCCGAAGAAAACAGATGGAAAAAAGCAACAGCAAAGTGGAAAGCTCTCGTTCTGCCTAAAAAAAAACTGAGAATGGAAGTGAGGGCACGAGGCTGCAGTCACGGAAGAGCCGACTATATCCATATATGCGCACGAATCAGGTAGAGCGCCAACCCTCATAGTATGTCAGTGATGAAAAAAATATCCTTAATTTTACTTTTTTTTAAAATTTTACATTCATTTAATAAGACCCGGAAATGAGGATAAAACACCAAAAGCAGCGGTGGCCTAGTGGTTAGGGAGTTGCCCCTGCATCGGAAGATTGTGGGTTCGATTCCCTCACCAGTAGGTTGCCCTGAGGTACCTTTGAGCAAGGTACCGTCCCCGTCACTGCTCCCCGGGCGCTTTCAATCGCTGCCCACTGCTGCACGGTGTTTGTGTGCATGGGTTAAATGCAGAGGTCCAATTTTGTTGTGGTTCCCTGTGTGCTGTGCTGTGACCTCGCAATGACAAGGGTTGCCACTTTCACTTTCACTTTAAAAGTTGGCCTTTGTTTGTATTGACACCCATTTTAAATAGGAGATACAGGGTTATATGTTGTTTATCATCAGATTTCCACTACTGTAATCCCTTAATTTGGGGCAGCTGTGGATCAGAAGGTCATGGCTTCAAATCCCAGATCAGTAGTTTGACCGAAGTAACCTTGGGCAATGTACCGTCCCCATCACTGCTCCTCGGGCACCAAATATGGCTACCCCCTCCTGCATGGAATGATGGGTTAAATACAGAGGACGCATTTCATTGTGGTTTGCTGTGTTTTTTTCATTTTTTTGTCAGCATCACTTGTTCATGTATGGCTAGGAAGCCCCCAGGACCACAGCTACTATTTGGGAGGAACATCATCAGTGTGTGTGCTTCATGATGTGGATCATGCATCATATGTCCAGGACAGAAGAAGGGAGAAAGAGTGAGAGTTATTTATAGAAGGTACCCAACAAGATGGCCTGCTCTTAAAAGCCACTGGGTGTGAGTGTGCTGAGCATCGAGCATCAAGCATCATGAAACTGAAGAGGAACAGAAGGGAAGTGACTGAGTTCTCTGTAAGCAGCTCAGGATCCTTCATCAGTTGCTAACCGGATTTACTTTCCAACAGAACCCTGGAGGACGGGTGGGCTTTGGTCCCTGAGCCAGATTCTTTCCCCACATCCCCAAAGTGCTGAGTTTGAAGCCTAGGGTCTTTAGGCTGGACACACATACTCGGTGCAATGAAACCACAAAGCACGCCATCCTTGGAGGACAAAGCATCCAAGTTTGTTGAGAACCTTGGCAGCAGGCACGGCTGAAAAAAGTGTGTGAAATGGCATCAAGTTTCAGGGTCCACATGAGTTCATAGTTTTGAACATGTCCTACGCTTATGCTCCAGTATGTGGAGGAGACTGAAGCTGGATCACATGACCTCAGACTTCGTAAACAATTCCACCACACTCCCCTGTTACATGTTTTTAAGATGGACATGCACCAATCCTGACTGGACGATCTATTTTAAATTAGACCATGCAAATCCTTCCAATCCTGGGGCCTAGTCCCAAACCACTTGGCATCTGCACCCTCTTGTCTTGGGACAGACATATTTAAGGAACAAAACTGGACCACAAAGTGAATTTCAGGGAATGTTTATATTGTTCTTATCTCAATGAACCAAAAACACACCATGTTTTTTTCCAGGAAAATATACCTTTGCTCCTGGAAAATCTTTCCTCTAAAAACTGCACAGACAGAATGAACTTTATCGAGAGGTCAAGAGCAACACTGGCACTCCAGTCCCTCATTTTCACCATTTACTGACACTACACACACGATCGATACACTCCACTCCTACTCTAATGCCACTGCCATCTATTTCATTGTAAAGCATGAGCCCAGGGTGTGGGAATTAGCCGTATCTCCCATCCACTGCCCTGTACATGCAGTCGACACGTCTTTCAGCCACCTGGTTGCCAAGGCAACCACTTCCATATCCCGTGGTGGGTGCTGTATTGGTAATACGTTCTGGGTCTTGTTACCACCTGCTTTCCTGCGGCAGCAGAGTCGATTCTATCGCATGCAGTCAGCAGGTTCACGCACAGCTTGAACAACCATCTCATTAACAGCCGTTTGGATCTCTGGTGTTAAAGGGGCAATCGTCTCCCTGCATGAAACCAGCAGCGAATACAAAAGTGGCTTCTGAGTGCGCTTCTGGACCAAGGACACTAAACCACTGCATTGCTACCTAATCATGCATGCATAATGTGTTGCATATTATCATTTGTTAAGTCCCTCTTCCCATTCATCAGTGACCAGGACCACCGGTGAGGAGGTCGTAGTCCGGGTGGCCAATAATGGTCTTTTAATGTGAATTACTTCCAGCACTCATTGCTCCCTAGCAGCTCAACACAGTGTCACATTTGCTTAGTTACTAAATATATATTAAATTATATATTAACCATAGAACGAGGCTAAAGGAAAGTGTATTAGGACACTTTTAACCTTCCCAGGTCCACCATGCTGAATGCAACTGACTTGATATCTTGGGATTGAGACACGTTTCTGTTACATTTATGAAGACTCTTGTGGCTCCAGTTCAATTGTATTCCTCTTCAGAAGCTTTACAGTCCAGCCTTGAAGTGGTGTTTATGGAGGGTTTGTAGAATGAACCCATGATAAACAACACAGGTTGGTCTCCTGATCCAGTTTGGGCAACAATGACCTCATGATACTTTGGGTTCCTGAGTCTGTTGACCAAGCATCTCAAACACTTTAGAATATCATAGCATGAGCCCTACTTGATCTATTAGATCTTACTATTAATCTACAACAGAAAAAAGGTTTCCTACCTTGCAATGAAGTTTAAGACCCAAATCCCATCTCAGAATGACTCTCAACGCCTAAAATGAACAGCCATCAGGCTTCAGTGTCTGAGCAGAACTCTGGTTCTATTAACTACCAAATTAAACAACTGTCTAAAACAGAGCATTTCATCTCAAACCATGCTTTTTACAAATCCGTGGACTTCCACCAATCAGCATCATAAATGGCCAATGTGGGGTGCAAGCGGAATGAGATATATTTGTTAAGTTCTTCGATGCTGAGACACGAGCAGCTTCTTTAATCTCCAAAGTTTCACCCCCCAAAAGAAGTACGGGAAAGAGACCTTTTCCATAAATATCACCGGGTATCCAGTCAAAAACGCAATTACAAGCTCAAAGCTGGCTTTTAGAGTTTCCGTTCATGTTCGGCTCAGGTTCAAACGATGAATCATCAAATCACGCCCAAACAGGACCATCCAGACATGAAACACTGCAATGTGCCAATTGCTATGGAGTGTACAGGACATTGCTGGTAATGCTTTGAGGAAGATTGCACTACAACTGACCTGACGTGAGGCTGTGCTTTGGATCGTTGTCAGGGAAAATCCTCTTTGCAGCACTAGATAGAGTGTGTATCCGGAGGGAACGGGGCATAAGCGTCTATTTACATGCAAATAGGAGCTGCAGGAGGGACTCCCCCAGCTTATCTTCACTGTCCTGTGCCTATCAGTGGCAACTGACAGCACTGCTGGGTCAAGAGCAGAGAGGCTCTCAAACGTCCACCAGTACATACATACATATCGCACATATAGCATAGACCAAAGTTGGAAGTAGAGGTTCAGCAATTTTTAGAGTCACTTAAAGAGTTGGTGTGATTTTGCAATTTAATTCAATTTAATTGTGGTTAATCACATGGTTTGGCAAGAAATTAGCCAAATATTTATTTAGAATACATTCTGCACTTCAGACTTTTTCCAGCATAGAGGATATTTCCTTCTAATTCATTTTTTACTCATATGTGAAATTCATTTCTTTCTTTCGATGAAGCGATAGTCAACGAACAATATCCTCATTTTTTTAATCACTGACACCTCACTGTTAAACTTTTAAATAATATCAGGCATTGAAAGACTATTATATATGTTTATTTGATTGTATGTCTGATCTTGTAATATGTAAGATGGCTATACTGTGGTATAGCAACAATAAAGGTTTTTAATTTCTATTTTTGCAATCATCATTCTAGCAGTGTCTTCTTAAAGTTGAAGCAGAATTTCTTTGTGATGATCAAGGAAACCAGGCCATTTCATTTTCCTTCCAACATGGAATGTGTCTGAGTTTCCTTATGTAATGTGGCTGATGAAGAAATAGCATAAGAAATGTTTTCTTCGGGGCCTACTCTGTTGCAAGGCCCTGTAGGAAGAAGGAAGGATGAATCTAGAGCGAGACAACGCCCCAGGCTAAAAACCTAATCATGGATGAGGATCACTGTAACTAAATTAGCATCCTAGCATCTCAGGAACATCGAGTGTCAAAGCAAGGTTTGGAGAAACATCTTTATATCCTGGCTTGACCACTGCAATGCTTTTCTCCATAACAGATCAGAAAACTGCTGCTAGAACATGGAGCAAAAAATGAAAGCACATCAATCCACGTTGGTTTTCCATTGGATCAGCCAGAGCAGGTCAGGTAGTGGCACACACAGCTGTATCTAAACAGGGTGAAATGGCATTTAACCAATAGGCTGCCCCCTGCTGGAATAAGCTCCCCATGGAGATGAATGATTCCTACCTCTATGAGTTTACAATGACGTTTGAGACCAAAAAACTGGTTCCATCAACCGCCACAGTTGTCTAGGTTCGGACGTAGATCACTGTGTGGATTAACCATCACAGAACTATCAAACTGCTCAGGTACAGAAACTGGACTGAAAATGAGAGACAACAACACTGTCCTTCAGGAAGATCTGGAGAACTGCTCAGGTACAGAGACTGGACTGAACATGAGAGACAACAACACTGTCTTTCAGGAAGATCTGGAGAACTGCTCCTCAAAGATGTATTAAAAATACAAGGACGTCTGGATCTTCAGAACCAAAACTGGAAAAAATGAGTAACTCAAGACTTAGTAACTGCATAATACACAATATTTTATACTATTGTATTATGTGAAGTAATTTGCCAACTTTCAACACACAACACTAACATTTAGTGTAACACTAAAATTATTGGAGAAGTATTCACAGTCCCGTTGAGCAGATCAGATTTGTGTTCTTTATGTGCCCGATTTACACAATGAAGCCGTCTGGAGCATCGGAATGGGAGGGGGAGAGAAAGGTGGATCTGATCAGAGCTGCGATAAAACTGCAGGAGAACCAGCAGGAGGTAATCTAGCGAAAAATCACACAGTATGGCTGCACGCATGAACTGAAGATACTGATGAAACAATGTGTAGAAACAATGCAATTTCCATCTTTTTCAAAGTTTCCAGCGTCCCAAAACTAGCGCAGTTTGCATCCTGGGACGTAAAGCATTAACCTCAGGCTGTTCCGAAAACAGCTCTATCATTGCAGGGACCTTGTTACCGGCAAATCTAAAAAAGAGAAAAAAGCAGACAAACTGGAAATTACATCCATTTACAGCTTAAAATTTTCCAGTCCAACTCCTGTGGTGGATCCCCATGGTTGTTTCCATGGCAACAGCGCTACAAAGGGCAAATATTGCCAGGATAATAGGACAGGATGGAGGCAAACCTCCACACTTTTTTAATACCTAGCTTGAAAATTTTGCGGATTTCACCGGGTTTGATTAGCGCACGTCAGCGCAATTCGTCGAATCTTCTTCTGGCCTTCCACCTCTCAGCCCGCCGGGACGGCGCTTGCCGGAGCGTGTTTGGAGTCTATGTGAAGGGATGCAGCGAGGCAGCTTTGCTGCAGGGGGAGCTGTTAATTAGCAGGATTAATTGATGTTTTGATTTACGTGTAAATAGGGGGACGCTGTCGGAGTTCGGCGCTCAGGGAGAGGATGGCATGAAAGTGGATTAGTGGTGTTGGAGCGGCCGGGGTGGCATTAAAGTGGAGGACCCGAACAGAACATGATGAAGGGAGGCTTAGGCGGGAAGCTGGAAGGGAGCCGGCAAACTTCAGCCACCTCTGCTGCTTGCTGATGCGTCGATATTTCCTAATAAGAACCAGGGGTTTAATAGAAAAATAAATTGAAATTTGAAAGAAATTGGAAGCAAAGTATTAATAGAATAATATCAAGACTGTCTCATATTAAAGTATTACAATAATATGATATTATAAAATGATATGCTTTCTCAATGACCTGACCATCCAATCTGTATGCAAAGGTGTTTTAACCTTGAGAGGACCAATGCTCCTGATAGGGGTCGTCGAAGTGGGTCAACCATCTCCCAACACATAAACCTCCATGATAGTAAGAAACAATGTCTTATATGGATGTCTAAAGGGTTTCAGGACTCTCTTTATAATGATTTTTCTTAATGATTTTTAAATCATTTTATATATTAAACATATTAATGCACCCAAAAAATCTGTTTTTTCTAAGGTTTGAGTAAATGTACATTTTTCTTTACATTTTTTGATGTTTGAGACCAACATGAACTATAAAGTATTGGCATATTGCCTATTAAGAGGATGCTGACAATCCCAAAAGACTCCACATGTACACCAGTAAAGGTAGCTTGACCCTGAAGATGGCTTCTAACCTCTTAAAAGTGCATTTGGAGGGTTTTCTCGTTTCTCTTGACCAACACTTCCCTGAAAGTTCAGCCAATCTATTTCCTGCCGTTGCTTTAGCAGATGTTCCTCCTAATGGATCGTTCCATATAGAAGAAGCAAGATGTTCCTGGGCTGTGATGGCTGCAGAAACATTCGCTTTTTAACGACCTCGAGTACTTTCCAACTGCAAGACACAGGCGCTACAGCAGCAGCGAAAGAGACGATAAAGGGTAATGGTGGACATAATTAGCAGAAGATTCAATGTTTTCTCCAATGACTGTTAGAAAGCCTGATTCTCAACCATCCAACATTTACTTTGAAGGTAGATTGAACATACAGAGGCTTTTAAGAGGCCATAGAATGATAAATTGTCCAAAAACATGCAGCGTAGACCTTCTTTGTTAAGGTAGATATCACATTTATGGAATTTAACAGATGTAGGGTTCCTGACCATTGGATTTAAAAGTAGGTGGCAGAAGTGGAAGTGGTAAAATAGGGTCGGAGGAGATAAAATGGACAATAAAGGTTGTTCCAACGTAGGCTGGTCTGACAGAGTGGCTTGTGCCTCGGCAGTTCTGAGTCTTTTCTCTTTGTTTCGAACTGTGTTTGTTTGTTTCAATGGCAGCCAAACACAGACTTGGCAGAGTTGCTTGAGAGTCATTGTTCTTTCAAAGAAAGAAAACACGAAAAGCTGACCACTTTTAAAAGGGCCTCCAGAGTAAATTTGTCCAAGACGAGTACAAAAACTTCAACCCTTGAAAACAGAAAAGCGCCTCAAGTTCAGACTTCTGCATCAGCCAAATGCACCATTCACCACCCAATCAATATGGTCCTTAGATGGAGACCTCAATACTGGATCTCACACCAAGGGCTTAGAAAGAGGCTCATTATCATTAGGGTTTGCCTTTACACTGGAGAACATCTCCCGAACTTGCAGAAATAAAGAACTTTTCGTGTTTCTTTGGTTCCACAAGTGATTAGAGGATGTGTGGCAAGAGAGAACATCTGCAAAGGAGGAGGCTTTCTCACTTGAGAAGGTTTTTATCCATGCAGATCAGTCTGTTTTGCACAGTGCCACTTTCTGTTCCTCAGCATGAGGAAACTTGAGCGACACGACGAGAACATGACACCAAGCTTTAGTCACACCAATCAAGCTGTTCCTGGACATGGACAGCTTTCTCTAGAGACGTCGCCAAATCACTCACTTGATGCCAAAATTTAAAAACTTGTAAAAAGTTTCTGTAAAATTTTCATTGAAGGGGGCAGTGGTGGCCTACTGGTTTGGGACCAGGCCTCATGATCAGGAGGTTGTTGTCTCACGTCCAGGACCAGTAGGTTGCCCTGAGGTACCCTTCAGCAAGATACCGTCCCCACCACTGCTTCCCGGCTGCTGGATATGGCTGTCCTATTGTTACAGAGTGTGTGTGGGTTAAAAACAGAAGATGCATTCCATCGTGTCCGTTTTTCACAATAACAGTCACTTTCACTTTCCTATGATGGTTAAAAAGTAAGCGGTCATTTATAAACAACATGATGGTCCAGAACAACATTTTCTCAACGTTTTTATGTGTTATTTTGGATCACATTTCTTAAAGGATTTTGTTCTACAGGATGAATTTTTCCCCTCTATCTCTTGCAGTGCTTCAGTACCAATTGCCATTATCAGATCGGTGCCATCTCTAGCTTTCACACATGATGTATGAGGTCTGGAGACTGGTTCCCCAAACCGTACCAGAGCAAAAAAAGACTCCGTCACCCATTTATTTTGAGTCTTTCAGGCCAGATCGACCAGTTCTAAAACACAGATGATTTAAATATATTACTCAGAGCCAGTGCCGGTCCCAAGCCTGGATAAATGGGCAGGGTTACATCAGGAAGGGCATCCGGTGCAAAACTTTTGCCAAATCAATATGTGGAGGGTTTACAGGACAGTGGTGAAACCGGCTATGTTGCATGGGTTGGCGACAGTAGCGCTGATGAAAAGATGGCGGAGGTGGTGGTGTCAGAGTTAAAGATGCTGAGATTTTTGTTGGGTGTGATGAGGATGGGCAGGATTAGAAATGAGTAGATTAGAGAGACTCTAATATATTCAGGTTGATCACAGATCTCAGGTTGGACGTTTTGGAGACAAAGTTAGAGAAGGAAGGTGGCGTTGGTTTGGACACGAGGAAGAGACGAGGATTATATCGGAAGGAGGATGTTGAGGATGGAGCTGCCAGGAAAGAGGAGAAGAGGAAGGACAAAGAGGAGGTTTATGGACGTGGTGAGAGAGGACATGCAGGTGGCTGGTTTGAAGGAGGAAGATGCAGAGGACAGGAAGAAATGGAGACAGATGAGCCGCTGAGGCGACCCCTAAACGGGAGCAGCCGAAAGAAAAAGAAAGAAGACTCGAGAGCAGAGGAAGGTTGGAAGAATAAACAATAAATGACTGGTTTCAACACTTCGACTAAATCAGTAGTCTAAAGAGGACCTGGTCTGGGTCGGTTGATAATTTGAGTTTATTAAAAAGGATTTTTCTCAGGTTTCCGATCCTTCGCTTGATCGCATATAAACGGAGCTCCACCGTTACAGAACCTGTGGTTTTCTGGAGCAGGTGCGAAACAGTCTCCTCCAGAAGCTGTGATGATCTTCATGAGGCCCAAAGGAGACCAGCACAGGACACTCAAACCACTGATGAAAACATCAAACCGTGGAGTGAAGACTGAGACTGAGAGAAGTAAAGAAAGTGTGTGACAAAACACACTCCTCTACTCATTTCTTTGTCTGCCTGCCTATCCACCCATCCATCCTTACATCCATTCGTCCTTTACATCCATCCATCTTTCCATCTTTCATTCCATCCATCCATCTTTACATTCATTCATCCATCCATCTTTCCATCCAGCCTTACACCCATCCATCTTTGCATCCATCATCCACCTTTCCATCCAAGCTTACATCCATCCATCTTTCCCTCCGTCCATCCATCCATCCATCTTTCCATCCACCCTCACATCCATCCATCCATCTTTCCATCCACCCTCACATCCATCCATCCATCTTTCCATCCACCCTCACATCCATCCATCCTTACATCCGTCCATCCAACCATCCATCTTTGAATCCATCCATCCATCTTTCCATTCATCCATCCATCTTTCAATCCATTCATCCATCCATTTGTTCTTGTTCTGTTCATTCAGTACATTCCTCCATTTCTCCTGCTTGTTTGTTTATTCATTCTTGAATCACTCACTCATTTGGATCAATGTTTGTGATCATTTCATCCAGACTCGCAGACTCCCAGTCTCACTGCAAGCTGCCGCAAACAGGGCACCCAAATAAGCCCCAAACCAAACCCGAATACATGAATGAATGAACTCTTCCATTCGTTTATTTCTCCGCTATAATATTTACTCCCTCCATTCATGCATTCTTTCTTCATCGACTGATGGATCGATTGATGCTTTTATGTATGAATTCCACTTTTTATTCTTGCATAAGCTTTAAAACAAAAGTGACGCCTTTGCTTTTGAACGAGGGAATTAAAAGCACCGTGAACGAGTTTCAGTGGAGAGATGGCTCGGAGAGCGGAGGAGAGAAGAATGATGACAACAGACTAAAGAAAAACAGAAGAAAAGTGTGTTTACGTTCATGACGTCAACTTCTCCTTTCAGATAAACAAAAAAACAACCTTCAGATCTGACAGTGGCTCTCTCTCTCTCTCTCTCTCTCTCTCTCTCTCTATTAATCTCTCCTCCCTTCTTTATTAATCTCTCCCCCATATATGTCTCTCTCTTCCTCTCTCTCTCTTTTCCAAGGTTTCTATAAATTTATCTATTTTGACCTTTTGACTTCATTCTTCCTACCTCTCTCTCACTTTCTCTCTTCCTCTCTCCATATTTTTCTTCTTTTCTTCTGTATTCCTCTCTCATTTTTGATCTTTTCTTACTTCCTGTCTGTCTGTCTGTCTGTCTGTCTATTTTCTCTTTGTCCACTGCTCTCCCTTCTGTCCATCTTCCTCTCTCTCTCTCCATATTTTTCTCTCTTTCTTTCTATATTCTTCCTCTCTTTTTGATCTTTTTTTCTTCCTCGCTCTCTCTCTCTATCTCTCTCTCTCTCTCGGTCCATTTCTTTCTCTTTCTTTCTGTATTCTTCATCTCTTTTTGATCTTTCCTTTCTCCCTCTCTCTCTCTCTCTCTCTCTCTCTCTCTCTCTCTCTCTCCATATTTCTTTCTCTTTCTTCCTGTATTCTTCCTCTCTTTTTGATCTTTTCTTTCTCCCACTCTCTCTCCTGCTCTCTCCTCTGTCCAAGCAGCAGACCACCTCGGCTGAATTATTCAGGCCGAAAAGCCGTTTTTAAAAATAGAAAAAAAGGAAAGAGGGAACAGAGAGATGTTGTTGAATTGTTGAGGAGCGAATGAATATTTGAACAGGGGCACTAACTTGGCTTGGTTCGGCCCCGGTTTATTTATTTGATTAGCCCTCATGGCAAAAATAACTGCATGCAAAATAAGCAACATGCAAATGAGCACAGAATCCCTCGCTCCCTCTCTCTCATCCATAGTCTATCCCTTCTTCTCCTCTCCCGATCCTTGTTTCAAGCTACTTTTGCCCTTCCTCTCACTCTCTCTCTCTCTCTCCCATCGGAATTCATTATGGCTGCTATGGCCAGCAGTTCAAAGTCACTTGCTTTGCGATGCCAAGAAATAGTCCAAAAAAAAGGATTTCAGCTTCTTAAAGGCAGCATTTGAAAGGGACACACTGAGGAGCTGTCCGGTGCTGAAGTTATTTTCTGTATTCCATCTTTTCTCACTCCTGATTAATTTGAGTGGATGGAAGATCAAGGCTGTTTAAGATAAAGGAAGAACCGCAGGTGACTGAGCAATCAGATCTCCCACCAAGAAATTTCTTTTTTAGCTCCTGCTGTAGTGCGGTCACTTCGCAGTGAAAACGTCCTGGGTTCAATTCCCAGGTGGGACGGTCCGGGTGCTTTCTCTGTGGAGCTTGTTCTCCTCAGGTTTGTGTGTGTCTCCTCTGGGAGCGCAGGTTTCCTCCCATCATCCCATCAGGTGGACTAGAGATGCTAAATTGCCCGTAGGTTTGGGTGTAGTAGTCTGCCCTGCGATGGACAGGAGACCTGTCGAGGATGTCCCCGCCTTTCACCCTGTGAGATCTGGGTTAGACTACAGCACCACCTGTGACCCTAATTAGGACAAGCTGCTCAGAAAACGAGTGAGAGTGAGCTTCTGTTGTGACGAGAAGCTCAACGGAGCGTAAACGTTCTTAAACGTGTTCCCACAACAGCTCATCCAGTGTTTAAAGCCAGTCATTTTTGAGGGTTTTTGCAAACAAAAAACCCTTTTGTTCATATTTTTCCAAAGAACAAGACATTCTTGTATTTTTAAAGTGTTGTTGAGGAACAGTTCTCCAGATCTTCCTGAAGGACAGAGTTGTTGTCTCTAATTTTCAGTCCAGTCTCTGTACCTGAGCAGTTCTCCAGATCTTCCTGAAGGACAGTGATGTTGTCTCTCATTTTCAGTCCAGTCTCTGTACCTGAGCAGTTCTCCAGATCTTCCTGAAGGACAGTGATGTTGTCTCTCATGTTCAGTCCAGTCTCTGTACCTGAGCAGTTTGATAGTTCTGTGTTGGTTGATCCACACAGTGATCTACATCTGAACCTTCAAGCAGAACAAAGCGTCTAACTTGGGGTGGAACCCCTTTATCTAGAACCTTGTACCTTTAGACACTTTGCCACCTGTCCCAGTAAAGCATTATTTCTAATTTCTTTAATTTAATTGACTCAGTGCACCACAAACACGACAGTTTAACAGTCACTTTTGCATGCGTGAAAAAAAACCCCAAAACAAACAAACAAACGTTCAACAAACAAACGTATGGTTCTAGTAAAAAACAAACAAACAAAAAAACCTACATGAATGTTCTTCATGCCCCATTAGAAACGAGGATATTTTACTGATTAGGTTTCAGGAAGTAATTTCACTTCTTTATTCTGTATTTCTCAATAAACCCTTAAAGTTCTCTCCACAGTAATCCAAAAATCCAAGTCCACGTCCCTGCAGAGCCAGGCCACCGTCCCTGAAGAAGAGATGCAGTTATGCCCCATTAAAATGATGGCTCATGCTGTTTGAAAATGTAGAAAATAGCCAGAAGCAGTAAATAAAATCTTAATGAACAAAAGTCTAAGCGAACAGAGCAGTTTGGGAAGGAAGGCTGAGCTTGGTTAAGGTGAGGTCGGTTAGCATGGAGAACTTTATCCCTCACTTTCATATGAGCAGGTTTACATCCTTCAGCAGGCCGTTCCTTTAAGATTTAATTGTTCTTCAGGGTCACCGGATGGCACAGTTGCAATCAAAGCAAAACCTCAGTAGACCCGATGTATTTTTGCCAATGTTTTTTTAGATTTTTAAAAAAATTATTATTATTGTGACCATATAAATGTTTTTAAGTTTTTTTTATACAGTGTCTTTACATGCTTATGTATGTTTTGTATACTTATACTGGAAAACCATTAAATATGATTTTTTTGTGTTAGATTTCAAACACACATTCAAACACACACACACATATATATATATAAGAATTATTCTAATTAAACTGATCTTTTTGGCTTCAAATATTCAGATATTTTTTCTTGTTTTTTAATTGAAGAAGTTATTTTTCTGTAAAGCCATTTTAAGCTCAATAAAAGATCAAATTTATAGAATTTCTCATCAATATTAACCTTAATTCTACACAGTGTTGCATCCAACAAGGCTCAGAATGCCGCCTACAGATTTGATCTACACGCCTTCCATATAAGGAGTTGTTTTTTGCTGCTATGGAGATTCAGTGTGTCCTATTCAGGGACACAGATCTGTACCGGTGCTCCTTTAAGGGTAAAAGAAATGCAAGTAATTAAGATAATTATTTTAGTCACGCGTGTCAACGGTATTCTTATTAAGTGGAAAAAGTCATTTTTGAACATATAACTACATTTACAGTCTAAAAATGAAAACAGGCCAAAAAGGCATTTAAAAATGGAACAACCAGTGGAGGGGCAGTTTGCCATACAAAATGAGAGAGGGGTGGTTTAAACAAATGCATCCAATAATTCCCCAGATTAAAGACAGCGAACAGTCCGTCGTTTGCTCAAACTGATCCGAGGCCTTGATCAATAACTTAACTTCCCTTTGAGATCAGAATCAATATATCTAATCAGAATGAAACGCCACTTTATAGATTTGAAGTCTTGTGACGGTTAAGCTAGAACCCTATTCTTTCTGCATCTCTTCATCACTCTGTCGTTCTCTAGCAGGACTGTGACACAGCTCTTTCCCAGTCTAACGTCAGAATGTGTTTTAGTGCACCGGGTCTCAAAGGGGATTGTGGGTAGTTGTGCTGACTCAAAAAGACCAATTAATTATTAACTTCTTGTTTTGTTTTTGCTTGATCATCTAAATATTCATCCTTGTTGTTTGTAAGTGAACAGTTTTTTTAATGAATCTACGTGCAGAAGACTAACCATCCATCCGGCTGTTTCTGTTCTAACCAGGGTCACGGGAACCAAAGCCTGCAAAGGTGGAGAAACACCTTGGACAGACTGCCAGTCCAATCTAGGGCCATGTGGAGGTGGAACTGACCTTAAGTGATCTTAAGGAGCCAAATATGCGGATTAATCGCTTCCATCCGTTGATTCTGGACGAATTTAATACGAGCAAGTGGCTCCAACAAATGTGATAGACTAACATGAAGGTAGAAGAAAACAAGGATGATAATTCGATTTGACATTCAAGCAAACCCAAAGGTGAAATCTAAAAACCTGCATGCATCAATGAAAACCCAATTCCAATTATTCTCCGATGTGAAGAGTTGCATTCGGCAAAGGCCCTCAAGGATCATGTCCTGAGCTTGGTCAATGATGGAAGCTCAGCTGAAAGAGGAAATAAAAGTCTGTCTCTGAAGTCGAAAAGCATCAGATCCATAACAGATATACAGTTCTGCTTCCAGTCAATCTGCTCAAAAACTTTGGCAGCGGTGCTTCTCATCTGGAACTGAGGAATGGCAGCCCAACATGAAGCCAAACTGACCTTCTGGAGAACATCACTGGACGGCAGATTTGATTTAGTGTCCTCAAGGGGAAGCCCAACCTCCTGGAGAGCATCACCAGACAGCAGATTTGATTTAGTGAAGCCTAACCTCCTGATGAGCATCACCAGACAGCAGATTTGATTTGGTGACCTCCAGAAGAAGGGCATGACTGTCGCAATGAAGGAGTCAACCATCAACCTCGGAGGGAGAAGGTTGGACTCACGCGACTTGAATGGACCACAGAAGAGATAAGGTGTCAGAGAGAGACGACACAAAAGATTCAAACTGTAGAATGACTCTGATCTTTCTCAGGCTTGAACTGAACATGTGCTTGGCTGTGAACTCTTAAGCTCTCTCCAAGCTGGATTAGTTTTACAAGAGAAGGTCCTGGAAGGTAATTTGCAAAGCAATTTGGCTCACTGTTTATAATCATGGCCAAGAGCTTCTGGTGGGAAATTGTCAACGTTGAGAAGATGGAACTGGAATGAGATGATGAAAAATGGGGTATCATTGAGGGCAGGGGTCTCTCGTGTCACTGGGTTGGACCCCTCAAAGACACGCCTTCAGCACCCTAAATTTGCAACATATTCCATTGCGGTTCTATTTTTTAAAGGTGGACGGACTCCATATACCATGTTCCAATTCCAGGCTTTCTATTTTAATGCGCTACTTTAAAAGGTGAGGTTTTGGAAAGGTACAAACCTCCCTCTTTCTTGCAGGACAAAGATATTTCAGGTACAAAACTGGACCTCGAGGACCGTGTTGTACCTTTGAGGGTACGTTTACACTTTTTATATCTGGGTGAACCAATAGTGGACAAGAGTTAGCAAGTGGTACCTTACATGCATCCTGTAATGGGTCAGTAGCTCGGTGGATTGTCCATAGTCATCGAAACATGCACGTTGTTGTTTGTTGGTCATTTGTAGATGACTATATCTTTTTATGTTTGTCCCCGCTGGTTTTAAAAAAAATCTGTTAAATCATAAATAAAGAAAGAAATAAACATCAAACACCGTGACCCAGGAGAAAATCCTGCCAGCGCACTGTCGCTCCGTTTTATCGCTCGTTTTATGTTTGCAGCTTCGCTCGAAAGCAAATCCTAGGACGTCAACATTTATTAGGCCACTGTCACGCCTCACGCTGTGGGTTTGTAACGAGAAGCCTGTTTAAAGCTGCCTTGATGAACTCGCTGGATCGATAGCATAATGGCTGCAGAAAGAGCCAGATGCCATCAAATATTTATCCCCCATCTTCTTGCTCAGGCCTTCACCCGTCCCCACCACGAGGGCCTGTTGACACCTAGTCAAGAGCGGCTTTGTGATGGTGGTCTTGATTTGAGTCTCAGAGACAGAAAGAGCAGCCTTTGACCTCTCGAAGTGGCAGCAAGTTTCTAGGGCAGTACAGAGGAATGATGGGATGTGACGTGACGTGACTTGCCATCGGAAGGAGCCAATTAGGGAGTTCGTTAGTTGACAAGTTAGTCTAGCTGCTTTTGGGCTTTTGGTGAGTCCAGAGTGCTGGTTTTACTGGTCCAACATGTCTGATTCTGCTCAGCTGGTTTAGTAGTAACTGAAGTCCAACACTGGGAAAGACATTCTCACCTCTGGTGATTAATTCCTCATGCGACTGGAAAAATAAAAGTGCAATAACCTCACATCCGGAAGAACATCTTCCTGACAGAGTATAAACATCACAGATCAGCGATACAAGATCTCACAGGTTCTCCATAGGGTTCCTTTGGAGTGATGCCATGGAAGAAGCATCATGACAAAGAAGTACCTTTGGTCTAAAGAACCCTCTAATAGCATAATGGTTTATGAGTAAGAGGTCTTATGAGAACTTTTAAAAAGGTTCTCCCAACGGCTGATAATGGCACCAATGTTTTATAGTAGCGTTTTTAAGAATATATGTTTTTAAATGATTAAATTGAAACAGAAACAGCCCCAAAACAGGAGAAGCCGAAAGAAGAAGATGATGATGATTTTATTTTAATGGTAATATTAAACTATTCTATTAACCAAAAGAAAAGTCCATCCATTGCTAATCCTTTTAACAGAAACTGGAATCAGTGGTTTATTTTTTCAACAAAATAAACCTCACATGATGTAAAGGTTAAACACCAATAGGGGTCCTTATAAGAATTTTTCAAAAGACTCCTAAAAAGGCCAACATTTGCACCAATAATTTGTTTATTTTATTTTTCTATTGTATTTTAAAGGAAATTTAGTAATCAAAAGATTATTTTTGTATGTATTAAGCTAGCTTGAACTGGTGAACCAATGTAATCCATCTAAGAAAGACTGGAAGTCATGAATCACCCAAATCTTTTCTACAACTACCAACTCAGAACAGCTTCCAAACCACATCCAGCACCTCATGGAGGTGGAGCAGGCCTGTCTATGTGGTTTAAGACATGGTACTAATGTGAACCACTTCTAATTCATCCAATTTTTACAATTTTTTTGCTTAATTTTATATCTGAGATATCATCAAGAGTGCGTTTGGTTGAAATCGTAGAGAATAAGTTGTTTTTTTGTTTGTTTATTTATTTATTTTTTTAAAACAGTGGTGGTGAAAGGAACCAGACCTCTCTGCAGCGAATTTTGCCATTTTATTAACACCAGTAGTCGACACATGTCGTCTGAGTGGTTCTATGAAAAGTTGATCATGGTAACCTTTAAAAATACCATTGAAAGACTTGAAAAATTCAGAAGTCTGGTTCTAGTCTGGTTTCTTTCAGCATATCTGGCTCTTAAGAAATAGAGGGGATAAATGAACCTCACGTGTAGGAGCATCTATGCTCATGAGGAGCCTATATAGAGTTAAAGTGAAAGTGACTACATCTCATTGTGAAACACAGCACAGCACACAATGAACCACAACAAAATGCTTCCTCGGCTTTTCACCCACACACACCGTGCAGCAGGGGGCAGCTATTTAAAGCACCCGGGAAGCAGTGACGGGGATGGCACCTTGCTCAAGGGTACCTCAGGGCGACTTCCTGGTCTGGGTCATGGTGGTGCAGTGGTTAGTAGGGGGGGATGAGCAGTGATTGGGATGGTATCTTGCTCAAAGGTACCTCAGAGCAACCTACTGTTCTGGGACTCAAACCCATGACCTTCTGATTTTGGAGCCAACTTCTTATCCCCTACGCCATCACTGCCCTACAGAGGCTCGTACGGGGATCCATCCCGCAACCTTGGCGTTATTAGCACCACACTCCAACCAAGTACGCGAACCAGCTAACAGAACATCCCAGAATTGTTACATTAAGTTGAGGTTGAGGGTTGTTACTGCATATTCACCTTATTTGGAATCCATCTGTAGGAAGGTTCTTGGGTTCTCATTATGCATCACCCAAAGAACACTTTCTGGCACTTCAGTGAACTGGTCCACAGGTCGAGCAGTTTGGAATGGAACCAGAATAAAAAATGTGTCGTGGTTTTACAAAATAAACAATTGCACATGCACTAACGTTGTCCCAGCTGGAAAAATCACCCGTTTTGGCTCAAATGAAGAACTTTTCAGTTTCTGAACCAATTTATTTCTGGGTAAAATGCTTGGAATGTCACTTTTGGGAGGCAAAGAACTGATTCAGTTTGTTGTTGGTATAAAAAGGTCTGTGAGAACTAGTGGAACAGCCTGGGGGATGTAAATTCACCACCGATCCTAGAAAAGTCAACAAACCAAATTTAAAACACTGATCTAATGTACACTCTCTGAAAAGGTACTAAGCTCTCCCTGAGGAGGACCACATCCTGACTCCTGACTCGCTATTTTGTTTGAACATTAGGTTAGGAAAAGGTACAAGTCTGCCCCCGTCCTCTGGGACAAACATATTAAGCTCCAAAACCCAGGAATCGTGTACCTTTGGGGGAACGTTAACACAGTTTGTACCTTGATAAACCAAAAATGCACCTGTGCAGAAGCTTTTTCTCAGAGAGCGACGCAGTACCAACATCTGACAACAGGAGGAGATGTAGGGATAAAGATTAAGTGAGAGTGAAGGAGAATGAGAGGGGGGGGGGGTAAGATATTCCTGTTTTAACGGTCGAAAGAATCGTATAAATTCTGTGCACACAGCAAGATCGAAAGAGAAGCAGCATGTTGGATGGTGAGAACATCCTAGCAGATGGAAATACGTAATGAGTAGAGGTGGTCTTCTTCATCAGTGCTTCTGTTTACATGGCCCAGAGAAAAGCAGAGGCAGAGAGATGCTTTGAAGGAAAAAGGAAAGGGGGAAAAGAGTCCGTGGGGAAACTGCTTCAATTCACAATGAAGTGAAAAAGTGAAAGTGACTATTCTTGTCACAGCACGGCACACAGTGAACGACAACGAAATCGGACCTCTGCATTTAACCCATGCACTCAAACACCGTGCAGCTATGAAAGCGCCCGGGGAGCAGTGAGGGGAACGGTACCTTGCTCAGGTGTACCTCAGGTCCAGACGTCCTCCTCTAAAAACTCGCCCACGGAAAGTTCAAGCGTCACGATGTTATTTTACAACAGCTTTGGTTTTATGGACTCAAAGCATATTTTAAAAGTTAATTGATGGTGGAGGGATACATGCTGGGCGTTGTGAGACGAAATAGTCCCCAAAGACATCACTGACATCCTAAATGTTACATTTAAAACCACGTGTAGGTTGACTATTCTTGAGATCAGAAAAATGTCTTTTTTTTATGTTTAAAAAATCTGATTTCCCTGGCGTGGGCCCTTTAAAAGAACAGTTGTGGTGGGAAAGAAAGCAGAAAGAATGTAATTGCAGATGGAGATAAAGTGTTTCATGAAGGGGTAGGTGGGCCGGGGGATTAATTGAATATTAAATTAGCCTTTCATATTGATCGCTGAGACGGTCACGTCGCATATCAGGGGGATTCAATTACGGCCCCATAATCGGCTGTAATTCCCCCGGCTTGGTGTCAGAGGGACACACCGACTAACTCCTATCGTCTTTCTAGGCTCATCCTCATTTGCTCCATCATTCTCTCTCTCTCCTTAGTGCCTACTCCTCCCTCTCTTCATCCCATTTTAATTCTCTTCCCTCTGCAGAGAAATAGAACATTTAGTATTGTTCCTTCTCACTCGCCCTCTGTTCTGTTCACTCATCCTTTCCCCATCCCACTCCACTCAGTGACAATCTGTCTATTTTATAATGTCCTGCTGGTTGAAGGATACGTTGTCCCAGTGTTGAAGATTGGTGGAGGGGTGGAATTGGAAGCTGGATAAGAAATTTAAGAAACGAACTACTTTTTCAACCAAAACACGCAAAAAAGGTCCAGATGTACTTTTGGTTCCTGGCATCTTCTCTGAAGACCCTCTAGATTTTGATCAGTTTCTACTACTGGCTACTGGAAACTGGAACGCTCCATCATCACACAAAGATGTCCGATGTTATTGCTGTGGAAAAAGTCACCCAAAACCCAAATGCTAGACATCGCCCATGTGCTAATCAATGAAAAATGGCGCTAAATGTTAATTGATCTGCTGCTTTATTGTCCCCGTCTCCGCATTGTCCATCCAGGTTCAGTCCTAGCCAGATGCCTCAGCCTTTCGAAGACTTTTCGCCAAGGTTTTCTCTATTTTTTTCCTCCCAATATGCATCTGCCTAACAAGTAAACATGGCTAGGCACAGACTCCTACATAAAGATGTTCACTTCGTTCCCCCTGTCAATCTGTCTTAAGAAACTCTGCCTCGCTTTTTCGTTTTTGCCGTCCCGAGCGAGGCAGGAATCACAGTTTGGGCCGCATGACTGCAGATGAGCTGAGCTTTTCAGTGTAATTGACAAGCCGCAAGGCATCCGCGCTGCAATCTGAAGGTGTGCTACTGAGATATGCTAACGAATCTCGGGGATGCCACCTTGGAGAAGGTTGGAGACAGATGAGAACGGAAGTGCTTTAGTTTACACTGCCAGATCCTATAAGTATCTAATAGTTTGTTTAGTGCAGAGCCTTGACCGAACACTACGCCAGCCAGTACAGAGGAAACATCTCCAAACGCAAGCCAGCTTACCAACAGCTCATCTCCCCTTCGATGTTTCTTCTGCGTTTGTAGGACGGGCTTAATCAAACCTGTCATTTGCCTCAACAAATCTTCACACCATCTTTAAAAATAGGAGCTGTTCTCCCTCCAAGCTAGAAGAACTAGGCTTGAATACATTTTTCAATGTGGACCAGTTTCTTCTAGCTTCAGATTATTAGATCAGTTGATGAGTAAAAAATGTTAATTTCTATGCAGATATGTTTTAGACCTTTGTGATTAAATTATGATAAACATTTTCTTTGGACTTGCCTAACCAAATGATGTATATGATTAGACCTTAAAATTGGACTTTTTTGTGTCTGAAGATAAAGTCTTTCATTTAGGCCCAAAACCCCCCGTTTAAATTCAATGAAATGAAATCGTCAATTTAATATTTATATGATATTGAGTTGAACTTGGTTGCTTTCAGGAGAAAAGGATAGGGAAGCTAATCTCGTTCCAAGATCAATTCTGCAGTCATTTCTCAAGCAAGGCTTTGACCATCAGCAGGAGCGTCTGGAAGCCAGATCTCTTCACCAATATTCCCCAGGAGCTTTGAAAGCCAACAACTTGAAATTAAAGTTGGACACGGCTGTACGCACCGGAAAAGAGCCTGGACCGGATTTGCCCGGACCGTTTGCCGGAGAGCAAACTCTCAATTTCTTGCAATCCTTTTAACTACCTTCCTTCCATTCTGGTCCAATTTCCTCTCATCATTTATTCATTAGCCCTATTTATTTAGCTAGCGCTCCCTGGCCTGCCGATCAATGGCTTATTTACTGAGAGAGACTGGGCATTCTTAAGAGACGCAACATTATTAGAGCCAAAGCCAGATTAACCAGGGCTCTAAGACCGTACAAGCCTAATGAATCAAGGATGAAGTCATTTAGGGACGCGAGAGTCACGTGTGGAGCCTCCTTTCACTGCAGCTTCCATTCTTCACTTTAAACAATAAAACTCATTATTTAGCATCTCAACCGTTTGTTAAATCGAAAGGTAATATGTTTAAGGTCCTACAGTCGACTTTTTAATCTGACAGGCTTCGCTGATTGTTTAGGAACAGGAAACGTCAGGCCGTTGCGTTAAGCACTCGCACTAAACGAGGCAGAAGAAGTGCTCGGTTTGAGAAAGGCAGTACCGCGGTGGTCTAGTGTTCAGGAACTAGGCTTCAGGATTGGAAGATCATGGGTTTGAATCCCAGACCAGTAGGTAGCCATGAGGTACCCTTGAAAAGCCATACATTCGACGATTAAGCAGTGGGAAATGACTCTTAATTTTGAGCAATTGTTGAGGCAAACTGCTCCCCTAAACCAAAAAACACATTTTTGGAGTTGTTAAAGCAAAGTTCAATCATGTCGTACATGATTTAACCGTTACGATGATCTGAACAGTGGCTTTCAGAATGTTTTTTCTGTGAAATCAGACCTGTTCAGCATTAGTGAAAGAAACCAGACATCCAAAAAAGCTGTTCCTGAAAACTCCCTCACAGAACGTTAGATGAAATGGTTCCTGAACAAGTGTTCTAGAAGATTTTTCACTAAAATCACATTCTTGGTGGGAGGAATCTGGAGAACCTTGTAGACACAGGAAGAAAAAGGCTCTAGGTTGGAAATTGAACCCAGAACCTTTTGTTTTGAGGCAACACTGCTAACCACTGCACCACCATGATCCGGTCCAGGCTGTTGCCCTGAGGTACCCCTGAGCAAGGTACCCTTGAGCAAGGTACCGTCCTCGTCACTGCTTCCCGGGTGCTTTCAATAGCTGCACGGTGTGTATATGGGTAAAATGCAGAGGTGCAATTTCGTTGTGCATCACTGTGTGCTGTGCTGTGCTATTTCGCAATGACAAGAATGGTCACTTTCACTTTCTCCAAAATAGTCTCCCAAAAGTTCAGATCTCCATCCATGTTCCACCAAAACAACCGACCGCTGCATGCGCTTACTTGGGAGAGAAAAATTGCGATTGTTTTGGCGACGTCTGGTTTTGATCGCCACCATTGCGTTGATGGATGCACGGAAGGACTTTCATTTCAACCAAATTATGCAAACCTTCTGGGTGTCACTCCATGAGACACTGAATCTTCAGAATCTTCTTCTGAATTCGTCTGAATGTTCTCTTCACTCCGTTTCACAGAGAAGTCCTTCCTGTATCTCAATCTGCACTACTGTCCTTCTGTCCCCAGTCAAGCTGGAATTGCCCAATTTGTGCCCTTATGCTCCTTTACCACCTCCGCCTCTCTTCTCTTCATGCGCCGCATCGGCATTCAATTGCCGCCTCATAATCACTTTTCATCCCCAAGGCTTGACGTGTCGGAGAGAAAGAGAGAGAGAGAAGGAAAAAAAGTCTAATTACTCACTGACCTTGACACCCCCTTCTTCCTCTTGTTCTAGAAGTGTGCAGCTTCACGCTGGTGCACACATGTTCTCCCAGCGCTTCAGAACATGCTTCCTCATGATGGTGATCAACGATGGACATTAAATTGCTTTTATGGAGCTGAAGTGCTGCTGGACAACATTACTGCATTACGCTAAAGATAAGGGTGTGAATGCTTCAAAAGCTCACAGTGGAATTGGTTTATTTTCTGTGATGGTGCATTAGTCTTCACTATAGCACCATAACTGCATAATAATCCCTTGCTATAATTAACCCAGGGATGGATCATCACGGTTTACTGATGAATGCCACTGTGTTCGGCTCCGGCAGCTGTCTGGTCATCTCCTGAATCTTTGTCAGGAACTCATCTTCTTAAAGGGCCTACATCCTTTTTTCTTCCTAGTATTTTATTTGTAGGTTCTTTTGTACTCATAAGAGTCTTCCCTCCCAACCAGGGTTGTGGGACCCATAGCTCGAAAGGTGAAGAAACACCCAGAACAGGTCCACAAGCATACCCCTGACACTGGAATTTGGAAGAACCAGGAAGAAACCTCAGGTTGGGAATCGAACCCAGAACCTTCTGACCGTGGGAAGACGGTGTAGATCTGTCAGATTCAGTGTAAAGGACACGGTTTGGTCAGTCCCCAATGGCTGTCTTGTGTAGCACATCATTCAAAAAGCAATCCCTGCTTATGGGCAGGACTAAATCGCTGTTGGCTGAATATATGTAAACGTGGTACAGTGCTGGATGGGAGAGTGGAATTCCTTAAATCTTGCCAGTTGTCCCGGAGGAGGTCCCCGTCTGCTTTCCGGATGAAGTGCTTCTGATTAAACAGGGTCAACTGTTGACACGGGATCGGATCGCATACACTCTGTGCCAAAAGATTTGATTTAAGCAGCCGCATGAAATGAAAGTGACCATCCTTGTCACACCGTGCAGCAGGGGGCAGCAACTGACAGCACCCGGAGAGCAGTGATGGGGACGGTACCTTGCTCAAGGCAAGGGCAACCTGCTGATTTTGATGCATTTGTAGTTAACATTATTATTCAGTTTGGGCTCTGGTTACATTTGGAATATTTGACTCAACCCAGCCAGATTTGAAAATTATTTTATTTGAAATAATTTTTATATATAAGTAATGTAAGTTTAAATGAAAATAACATTTTTATTCGAATTAAAATTAATACAAAATTAAACATGCAGTCAAATGTGTTCATAAATGTCTAGAAAAAAAGGAAAAATATTATTTTCATTTGTAAAAATCTGTCCGACATCTTGTGTGAAACAGCACATCATGGTTACTTTTGAATACTACACATGAAAAAAGATTTCTGCTCTAAAAAAATGAAAGGTTCCGCACAAAACTTTTACTCGGTTCTTTGCTGGATAATCATTGCATGAGGAAAGAGTGGGGAGTTGAGGTGAATCATGCTTTGAGGTGAACAGCGATTCTGACTCTTCATCATGCTGGATGCAGTTACCAGGCAACCAGACCTGAACTATTGCTCTGTGAGGATGTCTAGCTCGGTTGCTGCTAAAGGCAGAATTACCTCTCTGAACCGAGCTCCTCACAGCTCTAAATGACTTTCTTTCTCCGGGACAGAGTGAAGTGCAGCGTCACATTTGAAGGAACAGATCGGCAAATAAATAAACTCAATTTTCCTCCTACCCCCCAAAAAGTCAGTCAGAAAAGATGCTCCTTTGGGTGTCTGTCTGTAAGATTGCAGGAACAAGCCTGTAGCTAGGAAGTTGTAGGTCTCTTTGGCACTTCTGTGAGGTGTGGCACCAAGCTGTCGTGGTAAGAAAAAGATGAGGAATGAAAAACTTTGAGGAGTAAATAAAAACTGGTGCCATTGCTTTGGATTAGACAGCGAAGTGCGCAGATGTGCTGCAGGGTTTTAAGGTTGTAATTGTGTTGATCTACCACCTCATTAATCATCGCTGTTCAAACATTCAAGTAATTACATCACCATCATCAGGTTGGGTACGCAGGAACAGCAGCTACTACCCACTTCCAACCTGCACAAAATGACTATATTATCACTGTTGGGGCAAAACCTTGTCCGTTTGGCCCCTTTTGCAGTTTATTTCTTTATTATAAGAAAACTCATCATAAACTGTCCAATAGAAATGCTCAAATTGTGCTTATTGTTATACAAACTTACACTGAAACAAAATCAGTTTTAGCACATTACTAGCACATTAGACAGCTAGTATTCATTATTCAATTTGGTCAAATAACACTTAAAGTGAAAGTGAAAGTGACAACCCTCGTCATTGCGAGGTCACAGCACAGCACAGCACACAGTGAACCACAACAAAATTGGAACTCTGCATTTAACCCAAGCACACAAACACTGTGCAGCAGTGGGCAGCTATTGAAAGCACCCGGGGAGCAGTGACGGGGATGATACCCTGCTCAAGGGTACCTCGGGGCAACTGCTGAGGGAATCGAACCCACAATCTTCCATTGCGGGGGGCAACTCCCTCACCACTAGGCCACCGCTGCACTTAGGTGCACTTCTGTGGATTCTGACATTTCTGAGAATGTCACCTTTAAAGAAACATCTCAAGATGTTTCAGCTTTTATGGATGAGATGTGACTGACTCTTGAAGAACCAAATGGATGGGTCTGGATCAGTAACGGGACAGAGTTCCACTTCCACTCGTGGAGGTGGGGTACTGGTCTGGGCTGATTTTATTAAAGATGAGCTGGTTGGAGATGGATTGAAATTCAACTTCCAAACCTTTGGCTAGTTTTTAGAAGACACTTCCTTCAAGCAGTGATCAGCGGGATGACTGGGTTTAAATTCAAATTAAAATTCATCCTCAAAATACCCACTGGACAATCTGCAAGGTAAAGGGTTTTGGGTTGGTGGCACTGTGGCCTCAGTTGGGCTTCCTCCTGGTGCTTTCCACAGTCCAAAGACATGGATGTCAGGTGGACTGGAGATGCTAAATTGTCCCATAGGTGGAATAACAACCTGACTAGGATGTTCTTGTCATCCTGGAAGCCCTGGGAAAGTGCTGGTTAGAATGAGGGGCTCAGAGAACGGTATTCCCTTTGCCTTGGAGAACCGCTGCTGACCTCAGGTACCACATATATTGAAAGTATTCCATTAAACCTCCTCTTTTTAATGTGACAATCATTTCATCTGAACTTACATAAAAGCCTGAGAGGAGCACAGCCATATAGGCCCTAAAAAGATCAAAGCATCTATCAACACTCTGGAACTACCTTTCGCCAAAGGAGGGAAGAAAAAGTTTCCTCTTCCAGTCAAAGGCAAAAAGGTGACCAGCAGCAGTGTGACGGTCCGTCTGCCCCGGTACCTCTCCTCACCGTCATAAATAAAAATTAGATGCTGGCCTGGAGTCGGCTTGCTGCATTTTTCACATCCTAAGGCCAGCGAAGGTTCCAGCCGGGGGGAAAGAAAGAGGTGTCTGAGCAGACATGAAGGAGAGAGTGATCTATGTGAAGGAGATGAGAGCCAGAAGGGTACAGAGAGAGATAACGAAAGAAAGAGAGAGCTTTTGGATGCCCCGGTGTAATCAAGAGAAGAGAAACCACTCAGAGAAGTCAAAGAAAGTGAATATTTGATAAAAAGGATGACTTTTGGCTATGCTTATATAATAAAATTGAAGACGAGCGTGTGACGAGTTGGCTTCCCTTACCAACAGTGAGTATGAACAGTAAAAATTTGAAAATTCAAAAAAATATAGAAGAAAAAATTGAAAAACTTCACTATCCTGACACCAAAATTTACCGTTAATTGTTCATTTCAAATTTTGAATGGTCCTCGGTAAGAACTGATCCATTTCAGCAGCATCGGGGTTCAAATTTGGTCATTTTCTCTTGGCAAACTCGATCCTCATCTTCTGTTCTCCAAGAGTTCTCTGGTTGGATTCACAATTTCATTTTTAGAGGGATTCGAATCAATGGCCATGCCAGGAATTTACTTTTTTAGAGGTATTTTGATGCCGAATATGGAGATGTCTTCTATGTGCTCTGCCCAATTCTCCCACCCTTCCACTGTGGCAATGGTACATGCAATCTTTAAAGTTTAACCTCACTTACTTTTTAGTCCAGAGAGAGTTTTCTTGGGGCACCTGTCTGGGAAAGATCAGGTTCATCATTTATTCAACGGTATGACATTGATCCAGTTGCACTGGTCCAGGTTCTGACTAGAACTTCCCCGAAACGATTGGTGCTTTTGTGAAATCATCACAACAAATGGCGTTATCTTGTATCGATGAGGTAAAGAGGCAAACGTCAGACTTCCAGTACGCCTCGATCAGTTCTATGTAGGCTAAAAGGTTAATTGGGTATTTCTTTTTGGAAATATTACGTTCCAAAACGAGTGAAAATTATATTTTTTTATGCAGACAATCTCTAAAAATGGGTAAAAATGGGCCAATATTTTGAAATCGTCTTAATTGTAGTATCGAACTGTCAAAGAAAGGACAACATTTATTCACAATCCCGTAGAGCAACTTTCACTGAACCCACGACTCGGCAGCTTTTCTGCAACTTTAGTTAAACTTTTATCAAAAAGGGTTCTAGATAACAACAGCAGAACTATTTCTTTTACCATTAGTGCTTTTTATTCTCTTAAGGCTCAGAAACATGAGCAGCCCTCAAAAAATAAGTAGCATGACATGCAAGAATCCTTTCACTTTCACTTTGTGGCTCCTTAAATGACCTAGCAATGCATGTTCCTCTGGCAAATCAGTTACGTACATTAAATGAACACCATAAACAGAGCATCTACATTATGTTAAGGTTCTAGAAGGAACCATTGAAGTTGTGTAGATTGGACATTTTTTTTTAACCAGTGATCCTCAAGCTGCTTCACACCCAATTGGACCGTCCGGGTTCAAAGCACGAACTCTAATATGTGCGGGGAACCCTTTAAAACAGTCCCCCATTCTCTCGAATCCCTTTCTCATTCATTTTTCTTCAGGGAACCACAAGTAGTTCCTTTATAGCGTCACTCAAAGCTCCTGTTGGGAACGTTCATTTTTAAGAGTGCTTTTATAATCTTCTCTTAAAAGTGCTTCTGCACAAATAGAGCTCTGGTATTAGTATGAGTTACAAAACCTTGTTATGGCTACACAGAGCTCTTTTGCAGAGAGTATAGTGAGTTAAGTGGTCGAGAAAGAGACAGTCAATGGCAGTAAAACCTGTCACATCCTGAAAAAGAAAGCGAGGGGCGTTAATGCTCATGAATTAAGGGCTCAGGCAGGAGGATGTATTATCAGTCATCCCCCAAAGCCCACACAGCATCAGGCTGCAGAGATTTATAATGCACGTTAGGGCAAATTCAGTTTACTTCACTCCGAATCGATCTGTTTCTTAGATCTACATAAGCCTGCCTCACAGTATACTAATAAATGGTGGTGAAGTCTCTTTTGCAGCCTGTTAAAAGCCTTCAGCTTTCCAGCACTTCGACTTAGTCTCTTATGTTAAACTCTTAACCCTATCTTAAGCGACGCATCGCAGGCAGTTTGTCTATGCTGCTTTATTGAAATTCGCACCCAGACAAGAGCCTGTTTGCAGATTGCGGAAGAAGCCCGATGCTGTTTTTAATGCACACGCCAATAAATCCCGAACGATCATACGCCCAGAACGCAGCTCTATCACCGTGGAAACGTCGGTTTGGTGTTTGGTTGTGTATGAGACGAAGCAAACACTCTACTAGGTTCTCAAACGGCTCTGCTTAGAATGAGATTAGAGAGTGTAAAGTTCACTTTCTAATGAAGGAAAAGAAGAAAAGTATCATAAAGGGTCAAACGAGCTAATAAGAGTTTCCCAGATTTCTAATGCATCGTGCAGACAAATTTATTCAGTCCTCTTGTCCTGTTTCTGAGCCGGGAGAATGGTGTTGTAATCAACATCAACGATTGTGTATACAGCAAACTTAACATCGGATGAGAGACGTACTTTTTTCTGCTACTCCAGCCAGGTCTCCAGGGTGATCTCTTTCGGAAGCTTTGTCTTCGTCTTTGACTTAAATAAACCTCACAATGATTAACCCAACACCGGATGATTTCCAGAACTATTCAGATATAGAGCGTCTCAGAAGATGCATATTCTAACTGGATTGGTAGCAACCCTCGATGGGAAAAACTACCCAGGAGGTGGGACTGGGCAAAATTGAAAGTGAAAGTGACTATTCTCGTCATTGTGAAACACAGCACAGCGAACCACAACAAAATGAGTCCTCTGCATTTTACTCTCACCTACATGTGCAGCAGGGGGCAGCTATTGAAAGCACCCCGGGAGCAGTGATGGGGACGGTACATTGCTCAAGGCGTCCCCATCACTCAGGGCGACCTACAAGTCTAGGATTCGAATCCACAACCTTCTGACCCCTGGGCCTCGTCTCTTAGCACTAGGCAACCGCTGCCCCGAGAAAATAATTTGGAGAAAATTGGAGACAATTCTTTGGATAAACTCATCAAAACAAGAGATCTGATGGATCATGTTCTTTAGAATAAACGTTCTGGCTGGGAAAGGGAAAATCTCAAGACCAAATTTCTTCCACAATCCCGCAAAATAGCAGCGTTTCCTTCTGGACTTAAATACTCATGTCTTCATTCAACTTATGGGGCACTCCGTCCACAGTGACGGGGACGGTACCTTGCTCAAGGGTACCCACGAACCCACAATCTTCCGATCCGGGGCAACTCCCTCCCCACTAGACCACCGCTGCCCCAGGTTTCTACTTGGAAGCTAAAAACATTAGCGTGCAGAACACTTTTTTGGTGCGATGTCTCATTTTCCTAATGTTATTTTAAAGAACCACGCTCCTAAAGGTGTTCTAAGGATGCTTCGGTAAGAGTTCTTTTATTTTCTGAAGCTTTCTAACTCTTTACTGTCTGACCATCGTATAGAGAAGGACACAACAGACAAGGTTGTTCTTTCTAAGGTCTTTGTTGCTGTCAGGCCCTTATTTATTTTCTTTTTTGTTTTAGTTGCCTTGTGCCAGAGCCCAGACGCCGCATCTCCTCATTCATATTCATCAAAAGAAGCATTTCTAGTTGAATCTACAGAGGTCAAACTGAAAAAAAAGAAAGGTTCTGAAGTTTAATATTAACGTTTGATTAGAAAAGCTACGACTCGCCCCGTAAGCGTCCGGGCGAAGGTGCTTACAGCGATACGCGGTGTCCTGCTTTTATTGTGGTCACTGGAATTATTGTTATTTCCATCTTGAAGCATGTATCTCCAGCCCCTGCTGAAATAATGATGAAATGAAAGAAAACGAGAGCAGAACAGAGGCAGCCTTTTGGCCCTGAGACACAGACGAAAGATTCAATATCGGCGTACGGTGTTATGAATGAATGCATATACAGGGGATTCCATATATACGTGTATGTAATTCATATGTACGCTCTCTGAAACACACCGGGGCATCAACAGGTCTGATGGTACCTCCAGTGGGGAACATTAATTCCATCATGTTTCACTGCGGGGACGTTTATTTTTTTAAGGTGGACTGATTCTTTACCCCGTTCGACTCCAGTCTTCGCCTTAAAACATGACATTATGGAGAGTACATACATGCCTCCTCTGGAATCTCCTTAAGGTGAATCCTGGCCCTCAAGGACCACGTCAGGCCTTGAGGAAACATCCGCACTCTTCGTACCTTCAACCAAAAGATGAAAAGATATTTTTTTCATCGGACGGCTTGGCTCTACGATGAAACCGTAACAACGTGATTACACATTTACTACGTGAATCACATTTGCCTCGTTTCTCGTTTCACCTGCTCTGCATCGATTGTCCCAACCAGGGCAGGGTGAAAGTGAAAGTGACTACTTGCCATGACGACGCACAGCACCTGCAGGTCTTATCTGCAGGTCTTTGCAATTATGGAGGACACCTGAGACGGGACACTCCAAGCAGAATGGACTCCTGGGAATCGAACCCAGCTCCATCTTGCTGCCTGCCCTGCTTAAAATTCACGTTTTTTTTCCATCTGCCCATTTCAGAGCTGCAAGTAAGAAAAGATTAGTAGAGTTTGTGTGGAACTGCAGCTTGTTTTGTCAGCAGAACCAGGTCAGCTTCTGTGGTTCTGTTTGGAAAGTCGAAGCTGCGGCTCGCAGTCGGCCGAGACACAGACTGCAGCGGAAGTGATGAGCAGCATAATGATGCCACAACCACGTATCTCCACACAGCCACATCATTATCACAGGCTGCTTCCTCCTCACCATCATTAACTCACCACCACACCTGCAATTACACCCTCTCTCTCTCTCTCTCTCTCTCTCTCTCTCATTCTGTTATACCATCATTTTCCATCTTCTCCTTCTCATTCTGCCTCTTTCTCTCCCTTTCACTTTCTGTTTGTTCCTCTCCATCACCTCCTTTCTTGCTCTTGTTATTCTCTCTCCTTTCTGTCTGGTTCTTTTCTTTCTTTTAATAAACAGCCCTTTGGTGATCAGACAGCTTCTAGTTATTCTCTCTCTCTCCCTCTCTTTCTCTCTTACATTTTCACTCCCTCTTTCTCACCTTCTCTTTCTTCTTCTTTACTGCGGCTCTAATGTTCTTTTCTCCTCTCACTTATTTTAACCCAATATAGCCCTTTTTTGGTATTTCCCATCTCTTTTGGTATTTTCCTCTCTCTCTCTCTCTCTCTCTCTCTCTCTCTCTCTGTCTCTCTGTCTCTGTCTCTGTTAATATCTATTTGCTTCACTGACGTGACCTCTTATTAACAACTGATGCAAAACCCATGAATAGAAGCAGTTTAATTAATGGTACTAATTTTAATAATATGAATACAATTTTTTTTTTTACATTTGAGCATTTTTGCAGTTTAAACAGGACTTCTACAAGGATCCATTCATTAAAAATGGAAACTTCTATTATAAAAGGATAAAACGCCCAAAAAGGACCTTTTGCAAGCTGAGGTGAAGGTTAATGGACCATGTCGTACCTTTGAGGAATATTTGCCCTGTTTGTACTTCAATGAACCAGAATGTTACCTTCTCTCAGGATTTATTGATATGTTGCTAATGTTATATTTTTACTTTACTTTTACACTTTTATCAGCTTTGCTTTTCAATGAAACTATAACAGTGTAATTACATATTTACTACAAGGTTAATCATCTTTTCATTCTGTAATATTCCATCTAACATCTGTGAGGGCTCTGAGAGGTGCTACCTCATAGGGCGGGGCAGCACCCTGGACAGGGCGTCCGTCCACCGCAAACAGGACGTTTTGCTGGATTTTTGTCTACAGAAGACGATGGAAACACCCCTTACAGTCGATTACACTTTGATGTGTGTGGGTGTTGGGGTGTGAGTGTGGGTGTGGGTGCTGGGGTGTGAGTGTGGGTGTGGGTGCTGGGGTGTGTGTGAGAGTGTGGGTGTTGGTGATGAGGTGTGTGTGGGTGTTGGGGTCTGAGTGTGGGTGTGGGTGTTGGGGTGTGAGTGTGGGTGTGGGTGTTGGGGTGTGAGTGTGGGTGTGGGTGTTGGTGATGAGGTGTGTGTGGGTGTTGGGGCGTGAGTGTTGGGGTGTGAGTGTGGGTGTTGGTGGAGAGGTGTGCGTGGGTGTAGGGGTGACTGTGTGGGTGTAGGTGACGGGGTGTGAGCGCGGGTGTTGGGGTGAGTGTGTGGGTGTTGGGTCTGAGGTGTGTGGACGTTGGGTCTGAGGTGTGTGGGTATTGGGGTGAGTGCAGGTGTTGATGGGTGTTTTGGTGATGGGGTGTGAGTGTGGGTGAGGGTGTTGGGGTGTGAGTGTGGGTGTGGGTGTTGGGGTGTGTGTGTGGGTGTTGGGGTGTGAGTGTGGGTGTGGGTGTTGGGGTGTGTGTGTGAGTGTTGGGGTGTGTGTGTGGGTGTTGGGGTGTGTGTGTGGGTGTTAGGGTGTGTGTGTGGGTGTGGGTGTTGGGGTGTGAGTGTGGGTGTGGGTGTTGGTGATGAGGTGTGTGTGGGTGTTGGGGTGTGAGTGTGGGTGTGGGTGTTGGGGTGTGAGTGTGGGTGTGGGTGTTGGGGTGTGTGTGTGAGTGTTGGGGTGTGTGTGTGGGTGTTGGGGTGTGTGTGTGGGTGTTAGGGTGTGTGTGTGGGTGTGGGTGTTGGGGTGTGAGTGTGGGTGTGGGTGTTGGTGATGAGGTGTGTGTGGGTGTTGGGGCGTGAGTGTTGGGGTGTGAGTGTGGGTGTTGGTGGAGAGGTGTGCGTGGGTGTAGGGGTGACTGTGTGGGTGTAGGTGACGGGGTGTGAGCGCGGGTGTTGGGGTGAGTGTGTGGGTGTTGGGTCTGAGGTGTGTGGACGTTGGGTCTGAGGTGTGTGGGTATTGGGGTGAGTGCAGGTGTTGATGGGTGTAGGTGATGGGGTGTGAGCGCGGGTGTTGGGGTGAGTGTGGGTGTTGGGGTGTGAGTGTGGGTGTTGGTGATGAGGTGTGTGGGTATTGGGGTGAGTGCAGGTGTTGATGGGTGTTTGGGTGATGGGGTGTGAGTGTGGGTGTTGGGGTGTGAGTGCGGGTGTTGGTGATGAGGTGTGTGGGTATTGGGGTGAGTGCAGGTGTTGATGGGTGTTTGGGTGATGGGGTGTGAGTGTGGGTGTTTGGGTGAGTGAGTGTGAGTGTTGGGGTGTGAGTGTGGGGGTTAGTGTGTGTGTGACTGTTGGGATGTATGTGGGTGTAAGTGTGCGTGTGTGTGTTGGGGTGAGTGCGGGTGTGTGTGTGTGGGGGAGTATTTCATAACCAGTCATCGTTTAGTCGTGCCTGATGGATTTGTAATGGCAGACACAGCTAGCGGACGTGCAGACGGCTGCTCATGACGCTCCTTGTCCGTTATACACCGTTTCCGGGCTCCTTACTTAAAAGAGACGAGCGGAGGAAGCCTGGAGAGATCGCTACACCTCCTTCTTGCGCACACTCTTTCTTTCTGCTCCAGCCTGCCCGGGGCGTCTCCATCTCATTAGAAAGAGTGAAAGTAAACAGAGCAGCTGCTCACCAAAATAAAAGGAGACGTGTTTGGAGGCTGGACCGGCGAGAACCCTCCACACTGACCTCAGAACTTCAGTCTCCAACCTGCGCTCCAGTCGGGCGTCCTGTAGATACCGGTTCTCCTGCTCGCTTTCATTCTCCGTGTTCTTCTTTTTCTCTCAGCAGTGATTGGAATCAGTACTTTACCCTTTGCTGTAAGACAGCGTGTAGTTATTCTCTCTCTCTCTCTCTCTCTCTCACACGCTCACTCCTTTATTGTGTTTCTGTTCTTTTTCTCTTTCTTTTTTTTCTTATTTTGACTCAGTTTTTCTTCCTCTTTTGGTCTTCTTTATCATTCCTCTCTCTCTCCCTCTCTCCTCTCCAGGCCTCTCTTTTTCGCCGCAGTCGCTCTCCTTCTCTCTCGGCGCTGGATTTGAAAACAATGCTACAAATTGGACCGTGACGGCGTGTCCATTTGAGAAGGCGTCGTCGTGACCGTGTTGTAGATGTCGGTCATTAGGAGGACGGATTCTGCTTCGTCAAGGTGAAGTGATGAGATGAGATGGTCAGATTTGGAACGTGTTATATTTATGACCTGTATCAGTACAAAGTGCCGAGATGGGAGTGGATGCAGGATTTTTAAATTGCTCTTACACCTTAAAAGTTCCCTGCTTCGGACTCCTCGCAAGTAGATAATGTGTCCAATCACTGAAAGGAGTGTGTTTTGACCCTAAATATCAAAGCTGTGCTGATGTGGGAACTGAGAGCTCATGATGGAAACGTTCACGCCCATGTCAGTGCAAAACAGCGTTCCAGGTTTCTGCATGGTGTGATGAAAATTTTGAAGACATTTTTGCAAAGTAGGCCGACGTGCCTTTCTGATCCCGTGGAGTGAAATAAACGCAGCACTGTGCAAAAGTCTTGAGGCACTCCTCATTTTATATTTTGTAGGAAAGTGAGACAGTAGGTGCGATGGTTTAAATTCAAAAATGAAGGTAAATCCAGTCTAGACTCAAAGAGAGTTTGCAGATTTCTAACCAGTTTATGTTTGGTTTGACCACCATTATTCTTCAGCACAGCCTGAACTCTCTTAGACGATCTCGTTTCTTTAAGACGTCTTGAGGAACAATTCTTCCAAAGCTCTTCCCTGGATGTCGGCTTTCTTTTGTGTTCTCTGCGGAGATGATCCTACACTGCTTCAGGAACTGCTCAGGTACAGGGACTGGAGTGAAAATGAGAGACAACAACACTGTCCTTCAGGAAGATCTGGAGAACTGCTCAGGTACAGAGACTGGACTGAAAATGAGAGACAACAACACTGTCCTTCAGGAAGATCTGGAGAACTGTCCCACAACAAGACATTAAAATACAAGAAAGTCTGGATCTTTGAGAGTAAAATAGTGCTATAGTGAAAGTGACAACCCTTGTCATTGCGAGGTCACAGCACAGCACACAGTGAACCACAACGTGCAGCAGTGGGCAGCTATTGAAAGCGCCCGGGGAGCAGTGACGGGGACGGTACCTTGCTCAAGGGTACCTCAGGGCAACCTGAGGGAATCAAACCCACAATCTTCCAATGGGAGAGCAACTCCCTAACCACTAGGCCACCGCTGCGCCTTTTTTTAAATTTATTTATTTTATTTTTTTGAAGGTATAGGTTGTCAAATACTTTTAATCAATTATATTACCAAAAAGAAATAAAATTTTTTCTACAATGAATCGAAGTAGATAGCAGATTAGTTCTAAGTAACTCCGATGTGAATATTTTCATTGGAAAAATGTCAAATTACAAAAAAAGTCTTTAGTTATTAAGAAATGGGATACATCACCGTGTATGACATCTAGACGATAAAGATAAAAGCTAGTTAGTTACATTTTCAATCAGTTAATGTGTTTTATCTTTCTTTTTTTCCTTTCCGGTCATGTCAGTTCAGTCCAGCAACATATTCATTGAACGGGGCTCGACGTCCAATCGCATCACAGCACAGAAGAGGCGAATGGTGTGTTTCAGTGATGGATGCCTTGCCTGGCTCAGCGACACACTCGCCATTACTCAGAGGCAATAAAACCCTCGCTTTGAGCCCAGACATGGAACGGACCCCAGGCAATATCAAACGCTCTTCAGTACACAGTACGGCCGACACTTCTGTAGAGCGAAATGAAAAAGAATGACACAATTACTCCTATGTCTCTATAGTAGGATATTATTCCTGTGTTGTGTTGAACGGTGCCAACGTTAATGCGCCAGCCGTTTGATCACTGCCCCGGCTCCATTCAAGGTGAATTAGGATCCATTAATCAGATGCAAACAACTCTTAATTGTAGCACGCCGACTCGGGCCGACACCAAAGGCTTTTCCAGCGAAGAGGACGGGGAGGACAGCGCCGCTGCAGCCAGGACTTATTAAAGTGAGACTCTTCACCAAGTTCACCAAAATCCTTCGCCGTTCATTGATGTTTATTGCTTTCTTGGGGTCCGTTGCTGGAATCGCACATAAAGTAATCCGAACTCCTGCCTCATTTGACTTGAAATGGCCCGGTATGACTCCTCTTCCTCAGTTCACACTGAAAACCTTTCCTTTCCTTCTCTGATGGAAACTCAAGTTTCTTCTTCAAAACCAATCTTTATGATCCGCATCTGAAGTGAAACTGACTTTCCGCTAATGTGAACACAGCACTCGCCGATCAAGTTCATCCTCTGTATTTAATACACACACACACAGCAGTAGCAGCCATATGCAGCACCCGGGGAGCAGTGATGGGGACGATACCTTGATCAGGGGTACCTCAGGGCGACCTAGTTTTGAACCCATGACCATCGAAGCCTAAACCATAATGGGGGCGCAGTGGCCGAATGGTTAGTGAAAGTGAAAGGAAGTGAAAGTGAAAGTGACAACTTGTATGAAACGCAGCACAGCACAACGAAATTCAACCTCTGCGTTTCACCCACACACACACGTGCAGCAGGGGGCAGCTATTGAAAGCGCCCGAGGAGCTGTGACTGGGACGGTACCTTGCTCAAGGGTACCTCAGGGCAACCTACTGGTGAGGGAATCGAACCCACAATCTTCCGATCAGGGGCAACTCCCTCTGCCTAGTGGTTAGGGCCCCAGGATCAGGAGATTGTGGGTTCAAACCCTAAGCCACATTTCTAACCACTCCATGTCCATGTTGACGACCATATATGGACACTTAAGACGTTTGAGACATTTAGTCTTCTAGCTTTGTGCAGTTCTAGCGTGGACTCTAATCTAACCTTTTTTAAAAGCTTGCTAATCCAGTCTTTTTGTCTTCTGAGATTTTTGATCCATTTCTCCATGTCAGAAACAGCTATTGTTGTTCACATGGTTGTTAACCACCAAAACGATCCTATAGTGACTTGGGTTGAGTCTGTCTGCCAATCAGAGGCTTTGTTTCAGACTGGGTGTGGCTCTCATCTCAATGGACCAACCTGAGATGGACCCATTCTTCAGTTTTTCTGCAAATCTTTCAGTACTTTTAGAACATCAGAACATTATTTTTTACTCTACTAACGAAGGATCTGGTGAAACAGTCCTACAGACGTCCTTCAGGGTCACACAGCTTAGGAATGAAGCGGCGATTGCAGATGGTTTGCATCCTGTTCTGGGACGGGCCAACTTGCGAATATGTTCTGTCCTCAGTTCTTCAGGCCCAGATGGAATGTGATAACATTCAGCCTTATAATACCATGATGACTTGTCATGCAGTTTCTGCCTCATGAATCTCTGTCTCTGGGTTGAAGCAAGCCAGCGTGATGCTGCCTCTTGTTCCAGAATCCCTCCTGAGTGAAAGGCAGCCTTGGCACAAGTGTGTTTGCACTCAACAGGCTCAGCCTTAGGCTCTGGTTCAAAAGACAAACAACAAACATCTCCAAGCTGAAGCTAAACCCAGCTGAGGAGAGATCGGGCTGACGTGTCCACGTGGGGACGGACACACACCTGCACTTGACACCTTCTGCACCACATAGAGGTGCTAATGCATCCATACACACTTGCAGTGACACCTGTGTGAGGCATTTCTGGAGCTTAAAAGTATACGAAAGTTTTATTCGCCACAGCACAAAGTGAATCGCAACCTAATGCATCCTCTACATTTAACACAGCATAGCCAGTGGCTGGGGAGCAGTGATGGGCACAGTACCTTGATCAAGGGTACCTCAGGACAACCTATTGGAACCCACGTCCTTCCAATCTTGGGGCCTAGTTCCTAAACACTAGAGCGCCGTTCAAAACCTTCTGTTGAAAGTTTAATTCAGGGTTGGACTGAAATGTTTCCAGCATCGTTTTTTTGGCTTTTTTATTTATTTCACACACACACACACACACACACACACACACACACACACACACACACACACACACACATAGAGGAACTTTACACCTCAGAAGTGACGGCACAGTCTCAGAGGACAAGGTTTCCAGGACATGCCACCCTATTAAATGATAATTTCTCCAAGAGCAGAAAAAGACAAATCCCCCTCTCCAGGTACCCAACCCTGCACACCATCCCTCCGCTCCCCTCCAACCATTCCTCCACTCTTGCCCTGCAACTATAAATAGACTGATGGATCGACGGGCTGAAAGACAGACGTGTCTAACCTTTCCGTACATGTTCTTCCAGACGTAACGGGCCACAAACGAATACATAGATCAGTGCAATCGCCCGCAGCTTCACCGCTTCATCATCAGGCAAAATATTTCTGTGACTCCTCCACTCCTGCCATCACTCCTCCACATGCCACTACTTTTATTTGTTGCTCACTGCAAAATAAAAGTGTTTTTTTTAATTTTAGATTTTTACATCATTTAGATATTTGGTTTATTATTCATATTAATGTTTACTGCATTATTAATAAATAATATAACAATATAAATATAAATGGCCTACTGGTTAGGGAGTTGCCCCACATCGGAAGATTGTGGGTTCGATTCCCTCACCAGTAGGTTGCCCTGAGGTATCCTTGAGCAAGGTACTGTCCCTGTCACTGCTCCCCAGGCGCTTTCAATAGCTGCCCACTGCTGCACGGTGTTTGTGTGCATGGGTTAAATGCAGAGGTCCAATTTCTTTGTGGTTCACTGTGTGCTGTGCTGTGACCTCGCAATGACGAGGGTTGTCACTTTCACTTTCATTTATTTTGTTTATCATGGTTTATGATCGTTTTCAGTTGAAGGCACAACTTTGTCACGTGATAATGGACAAACGAAAATATTCATGGATGGAGTGACACAAATAGAAATGAGTACATTAGAGGGACAGCTCAGGTTGGACATTTTGGAGACAAAGTAAGAGAAGAAAGGTTGCGTTGGTTTGGACATGTCCAGAGGAGAGACGAGGGTTATATTGGGAGGATGGAGTTGAGGATGGAGTTGGCAGGGAAAAGGAAAATGGAGGTTTATGGACGCGGTCAGAGAGGACGTGCAGATGGTTGGTGTCAAAGAGGAAGATGCAGGGGACCGGAAGAAATGGAAATGGATGATCCGCTGTGGTGACTCCTAAACGTTTGTATGTTCTCCCAATGGTGCTCCAAAGACATGCAGGCCAATTGGATTGGAGATACTAAAATTTTCCCCTATTTGTGATGTTGTGTCTCGATTCAATGGACTGGAGACCTGTCCAAGATGTTTCTCCAGCCTTCACCCTTTGGATAAGTGGTTCTGAACAAATGTGGATATTAGCATTAACACTATCTCTTTTCCCAAATTGATACGTCCCAAATTGACCTCTACTCCCTAGGTAGTGCACTATTTGACCCTATATAAGAGCAGGGTCTTCATCACTAAGCCCTACTTTTGATTTGTTTTTCTGCTTTCTCCCCTGGTCTGGCTCCACCCAGGCTCTCCCCTAGTGTTGCATATTCATGAGCGTCTCTCAGCCATGTCTAGATATTCTGTAAACATAAATTACTCATGTATTTTGCTTCTCCCCTTGTCTGGTCCTGCACCATTGTGTTTTGTGTTTCCTCAGGCCTCGCAGGTTTGGTTTTGTTTTGTTTAACAGCTTCTCTTCGCACTTACAGTCCCAACTCAACGTCTCATACAAGCCATATTGCTCATCCAAGTGTCGGTCTTCCACTACGACAACAGAATTAATAACCTTACTGTTGCGTTCTGAAGGCTACATTATGAATATATATTACATTTATACAGTTATAATGGTCTGTATTTTTATAAAAGTCTTCGTAGCCTCGTTAGTTCAGTCTCATAATCCAAAAGTTGTCACTTCGATCTTCCTCACACGTGGCAACCGTGCCTTTCCTAGTGATTAGGGACTAGTTCCCCAGATTAGAAGATTGTGGGTTTGAATCCCTTACCAGCAGATTTCCTGAGGTACCCTTGAGCAAGGTACCATCCCCATCATTGTTCCCCAGGCACCTTCAAGAGCTGCCAACCCTTGGGGCAGTGGTTGCCTAGTGGTTAGGGAGTGGGTCCCGGGATCAGAAGGTCATGGGTTTGAATCCCAGACCAGTTGGTTACCCTGAGGTACCCTTGAGCAGGGTACTGTCCCTGTCAATGCTCCTCGGACACTTTAAATAGCTGCCCCCTTCTACACGGTGTGTGGGCAAAATGCAGAGGCTGCATTTCGTTCCCTGTGCGTTATGCTGTGTTTCACAGTGATGAGTTGTCACTTTCACTTCACTTTCACCCCAGAATGTGTAACGTCAATGGACACCTGCGGGAACAAGCTTTTATAAAAGTATTTTAAACATTAATTTCCACTGCAAAGGCCCCTCCTCAAGTAACATTCCCTACGAAAAGGTTTTGGGTTCAACTGCCAGACGAGTAGGTCATTGAGCAAGGTACCATCCCCAACACTGCTCCCTGGATGCTGAGTATTGCTTCCCCCCTGCTGCACGGTGTGCGGGTTAATACAGTGGAAGCATTTGTGGTTCACCATGTGTTGTGTTTCACAGTGAATTAGTCACTTTCACTTCACTTTCTTTGCTATTTGAACTGTTAACTTCAGGTACCTTTTCGTTCTCCTTGTTTTTATTTTATTTATGTTTTCTTTTGATGTCTTTATTATGCTCATATTCTTTTTCTTCATATATATATATATATATATTTATATGATATGTATATTTTATATATGTATATTTTGTGACACATATACAGGTCTGTGCAAAACTCCTGAGCCCCTCTTTTCTTTCTATTTCGCTCCCAAAGAGCCAGACTTTTTAATGTGTTGTTTGGAGTATAACGTGTACTACAACGTGAGTTAAGAGCTATAAAGGTGTTCGATTATAAATAATAATAGAAATGATACTTGTCATACACTGTATATCTACCCTACAGTCCAGTGTTATCAGCTCTGCTGTGTTGCGGGAGTTGTAGGCCTACGAACGCTTCTTCAGAAATGTTAACTGGGTTTGTCAGTGATGAGCCGGTTGTCTTACGCAGCCCCATAAACACGTGTATATTTGGGGTAAACAGCGCTCATGTTTATGGCCTACGTCTGCCCAGTTTATTCATTCATTTCTTTTTGTGTTTTTCTGTCCACCTCTCAGCCCTACATCATTTTGGAAGAAAAACACAATGTCTGCATGAGCCCCAGAGTTGCCCAAACTCAATGGGAGATTTTTGGGCAAAAGGAAGGTTCATTTGCATCCATTTGCATGTAATTAGCACATCAAACCTCCAGACTTGAAAGGAATGCCTTGATTAGAAACACCAGAGTTTTTCTTCCCGCCAAGCACACTTGCAGTTTGGTGTTCTGTATTTTTTAGTGCTGTTATGTCATAAGTGTGTGTGTGTGTGTGTGTGTGTGTGTGGTGGCATTTAGGCTGGGGACCATACCCCCAAACTAACCAGAAGGGGCTGGTTCGTTGGAGCATTTAACTAAAGACGTCACGCAAACAGAGAAGAAAATTGCCCCCCATGGCTGCAATCAAAATTGGTTTTAGCCCCGCCCACTAAAAATCTAACTCTGATGCTGGTTGGAGCTCCGCTCATGCAAATAAAAAAACACTGCACTCCTCTTTTTCTCTCTCTCTCTCACCTTCGTTTCTTGCTCCTTGTTTTTTCTCATCCGCTCCTTCCCTCCATCTATCTCTCTTTCTCCCTTTCTTGTTTTTGCTCCCCCTCTTTGTTTTCCCATCTTTCTGATGTTTCCCTTTTTCTCCTTTCTTTCTCTCGTTCTCTCTTTCACACTTTCTCTCTCTTGCTTCATCTCTCATTTCCTCACCCTCAACACTTCCACTTTCCAAATCTTACCTTCACAAGATCTGCCTTTGCATTCTCTCTCTCTCTCACACACACACGTTTATTCTCTCTTCCACTCTTTATTCTTTACTCCCTCCTTATCCATCCATCCATCCATTTTCTGCCGCTTGTCCCAAAGGGGGTTGCAGGGGAGTCCAACCCAGCACACACAGGGCGAAGTACTCTCTCCTCATGTTCATGTCTAGATTCCTCTCTTTCTCTTCCTCTTTGCATCTCTATTGCGTCATCTCTATCTTTCTCAAAGGAGTGATGAACCCTAACTCTCAGAGCTGCAATAATTTCTTTTAACAAAAGGAGACATTTTTGGATTTACTGTAACGTGTGTGTGTGTGTGCGTGTGTGTGTGTGTGTGTGTTCATCTCTTGCTCTCATTTTTATAGCTCCTTCTCTCTCACTCACTCACCGGCGGCCTAGTGTTTTGGGACTAGGCCCAGGATCAGAAGGTCGTGGGTTTGAATCCCAGACCAGTAGGTTGCCCTGAGGTACCCTTGAGCAAGGTACCATCCCCGTCACTGCTCCCCGGGCGCTTTCCATAGCTGCCCCCTGCTGCACTTGTGTGTATGTTTGGGGAAAATGCAGTGGTGTAATTTCGTTGTGTCTCACTGTGTTCTGCTTCACAATGACGAGACTCTCACTTTCCTTCCCTCAGCCAGCCTCTGGTTTAAACGGACACTTCTTTCGAAGATCTGCACTTTAGGACCTACAGAGGTGAAAGGAGAAGCCTGTGGCAGAAGCTGGATGCTAATCAGACAATCCTCATCAGCAAAATCAGACAAATAATCTGGTTTAATCACATTAATTAGAAATAACAATGGAGTCAACACAAATCAATTGAGAATTCAAGAGGTGAGGAAATTGCACGGCCACCGAATCTACGCCCCGGGCAAAGCTGGAGCGGGAATAACAACGTGATTACAGCTTAATCAGGGAGAATTATTCACTGAACACAACTATGACATCCGCACAGTCTGCAAAAAGCGTGCGGTGATCAGATCAAATCCCAACAGGAACGCATTATGGGCACTTTATTGGAAACACATTGTAGCTGCACCTTGCAGTCACAGCTTGCAGCCCATCTGCTAATCTGAGGTCAACATTACGCAGCAGCAGTCTAGTGTTTAGGGACTAGTCCCCAGGAAGCTCATGAGTTCGAATCCCAGACCAGTAGGTTGCCCTGAGGTTCCCTTGAGCAAGGTACTGTCCCCCTCACTGCCCAATGCTGCACAAAGAACTTCAAAAAGAACAGTATGTCCACCTTAAAACATATTCCTGCATCGCAATGTGTCTGAGGAACTGGGGACCAGCCCAGAATATTTTTAAGACCTTGGGAGGTTGGGACAGGGTGTAGAGAGGCAGTCCACCTTAAAAATTTGATGCATCTCCAGTCCACCTGACCTGCAGGTCTTTCGACGGTGGGAGGAAACCGGAGCTCCTGGAGGAAACACACAGACACGGGGAGAACATGTCCATTCCACACAGAAAGGACCGGACCGTCCCATCTGGGATTCGAACCCAGGACCTGTGTCGGCCATCATTTAAGTCAATGAAAACATGATACTTCTCAAGATCCGCTTCCGTTTTTGTCAAAAGGCTAAAACAACGAAAGAAATCAAAATGAACTGACAGCTTTATTTTTGAGTGTGAATTATGCATTTGCATCACCAAGGATTTGAATCTCCAGTGTGTTTCTTCAGCTTCTTTCAAATAGAATAAGAAAGAATGATTCAGCCATCAGCATTCAGTGCCTCCTGGCTCACCGGTTCCTCTCGCAACACTATGATTTATTGCGTTAAGTGTTTCGCCACTAAAGACGTCTTATTCAAGGATAAAACGAACGTCTAGAACTTTATCCCCGTGTGGTTCGGGACGGCGCAAGGTCGAGGTCTAACTGTCAGTAGCACTTCAATGGATAGTTCATCAATGAGTGTGTAGCACACACACAAAACGGAAACAGACTGATGAACACAACAGGCCTCTGCTAAACTGCATCGTCTGACCTGGAAATACAATGCTGTGCAACAGTCCTCATTCCTTCATATCTTGATTCCAAAGAGCTAGCCTTCCTTGTATGTTAATGTGTTGTTGAGGGACAGTTCTCCAGATCTTCCTGAAGGACAGTGTTGTTGTTTCTCATTTTCAGTCCAGTCTTTGTACCTGAGCGGTTCTCCAGATCTTCCTGAAGGACAGTGTTGTTGTTTCTCATTTTCAGTCCAGTCTCTGTACCTGAGCGGTTCTCCAGATCTTCCTGAAGGACAGTGTTGTTGTCTCTCATGTTCAGTCCAGTCTCTGTACCTGAGCAGTTTGATAGTTCTGTGTTGGTTAATCCACACAGTGATCTACGTCTGAACCTTCAAGCAGAACAAAGCGTCTCACTCAAGACATGAAGCAGTGAAGAAACAGGTGCAGATGATTCCAGATGATCAGGTGATTGGTTTACTGCTGATGAACCCTTTTATCTAGAACCTTGTATCTTTGCAGACAGGAGCACGAAAAAAAAAATGTATTCCCATTTTTAAAAATTTAATCAAAATCCAATAAAGTCTGGCTTTTTGGAAGCAAAATGTGAAGAAATGAGGGACTTTTGAGGAATATGAAAAACCTTTCCATGGTATTGCTGATGTGTGGTAAAAGTGAATTTAAAACCCACCCTGATTTCTCAGTCTTCAAATGCTAGAATTGGTGACAGTGTCCCCATGGCAACCTTGGTTTTGATAGGTGGCTAAGAAGATGGATAGATGGATGGATAGGCAGATACGTGGATGGATGTTCTAACAACTCACTATATGGACTGGGAAGGGAGGTACATTCTGAAGCAATGTAAAACATGCATTTCAAAAATGGAAGAAAAATTCACTTTGATTTCAAACAAATTTGGATCATTTCTTTGGCTCAGTCCTCAGAAAGAGGAACTATCATCAGCCATGTTCAAGTGATGTCCATGAATTGCAGATACCAAGATCTATGGGATTTGATGACAACATGTTCTCAAGACAATGCTGGTCCAGTGGTTAGGGAGTCGGCACCCAGATTAGAAGATCGTGGGTTCGAATCCCTTACCAGTAGGTTGCCCTGAGGTACCCTTGAGCGAGGTACCATTCCCATCACTGCTCCCTGGGTGCTTTCAATAGCTGCCTCCTGTTGCAAGTTGTGTGTGTGTACCCAGTGGTGGACTTTCACTTCCATTTGGGCTTTTTTGGGCTTTTTTTCTGACAGTATGAACAGGAAGTGACATGCTGGAGAGAGAGGAAGAAAAAAAAGAATCTATTCCCAGTGTATTCAGTCAACATGAAGGCCTTTCTTTCCTCTCACCTTCTGTGTCCTTCCTTCCTGCCTGAAATTGGGTTCCATCCGGGGTCCCGCTTGTGCTCACGGACAAAATGTTTTCCAGTTAAATGCAAAGCTCTCTTACAAAGGTATTGCTTTATATACTGAACTTGTTTACTACCTATTTAATAATTTCTTCATGAGGTTAGTGCTGTCGCCTCACAGCGAGAAGGTCGTGGGTTCAAATCCCAGCCCTTTCATCCCGAGTCTGTTCCTTTCGGGGTTTCCTCCCGATCCTAAAAACTTTGTGGATTAGAGATGCTCAACTGCCTCCTAGATGTGAGTTTGTCTGTCCCATGATGGACTAAAGTCCTGTCCCGCCTTTCAGCCTAGGAGAGCTGATAAGGTCCAACACCCAGCAGCTCATGGATGGAGGGATGAAGGATGGGCAAAATGATAATCTCCTACTTGGATGCTTGTTGCAAGCAGTTATAAGCTCCAATTATGTTCCTAGTGGTTAGGGAGTTGCCCCCACATCGGAAGATTGTGGGTTCGATTTCCTAAACCAGTAGGTTGCCCTGAGGTACCCTTGAGCAAGGTACCGTCCCCGTCACTGCTCCCCGGGTGCTTTCAATAGCTGCCCACTGCTGCACGGTGTTTGTGTGCATGGGTTAAATGCAGAGGTCCAGTTTCGTTGTGGTTCACTGTGTGCTGTGCTGTGACCTCGCAATGATGAGGGTTGTCACTTTCACTTTTTTTCACTTTTAATATAACATTACAACTCCATAACAAAAACAGTTCCATTTTTTTGAGCTTTAAAAAATATATTTACATAGTATATTTATATATATATTTCTCAAATGTTACTCTACAGCAAAAGTGTTACCATTTATAAAAAAAATACAATATTTTCTATATTGTTTAATACACTATGACTTTACCATGAACAGAAAAAGCCAAAATGATGATGTTAAAAATGTATTTATATGTTTATATGCTATTATATATTCAAATTAACTGTATGATTAAAAAAAAAATATATATAAAATAATATATATATAATATATAATATAAAATAATTCATTAATTCATATAATGAATATTTCAAACTCTTGCACTTATTTCAAAATATATATATATTTTTTTTTATTCAGGGTGAACATACAGCATCAATCCTGACGCGAGACCACAGGCGCGGCGTGGAAGTGGCTTGACTGATTTGCGCTGACAGGTGATGTCATTGCGTATCTCAGGGTGCTCTACGTATCGGTGGTTAAGACACGCTGTCAGATTTCATTTTTCTCTGCACGTCTGACATGTTTCTAATGTTCTCCTCGGAGTCTAAACAGTGAAAAAAAGCCAATGCCAATCTAATTTGAGCAATTCATCCTGCCCACTAGACGTGACCTTTTTGCAGTTTTTTCAAGTAATACCAAACGGTTTTCTACCGAATCTTTGGTTGCATCTGTAACATACTTTCATTCACCTTCACCTTAAAAGAAAGGCAAGCTTGCCATCAATGGAAACCCAATGACGGCTGCTGGATTTCTTTCCTAAAGGTTTACGTAAAGCTCTTTTTTGGAAAACATTTCAATGAAAGGTTAGAAAGGTTAGAAGAAAGCTTTATTCGCAAAGTATGTATTCCTTAATCATCTCAGTATATAAACGCATGGCCTGCATGAAGGATAAGCAAACTTTTTGTAAAATACTAATTATTATATTTTTTTTTTTTACAAAAACCATGGATTTAATGATTTTATACAAATATAGAAGTTAAGCTCAGTATTTTTATTATAGCATTTAAAATATTTTTGATGCATTTACTCATGACCTTTACTGAACAATGTATTATATCAGAAAGAAATGTATTTAAAATAAAACATTTAACACATTTTTAACGCCAGTTGAACATACTTTTCAGAATATTAATCATGTAAAATAATTAAAATGATGAAATTATCATTATTATTATTATTACTTCTGTTATTTGTGACCTAATTCGGTAGAATTTCTGAATAGAGGTAAGATAGATTTCCAGGGGTTTAGATCAATTCCATTCATATCTATTTAATTAAATTTTTTTGTTGCATTTGTACATTATTTGCCATTTTTGGAAAGGTTGCCATCGTTTGATCTCAGCATGGTGAAAAAAACGCTTTCACATCGTCCCGCCTTTCCACCCCATATTGCTCCCTAGCAGCTCAACATCATTTCCGAAAAGATAACCAGCATCCTACCAAACCTCACACCAGATTCTACTAAATATTTTATACACAACCTTCACACCTTCTTTAAAAAGTGTAATTCCTCAACAGCATATGGTTAATTGCACAGACTTCCTTCGTGATTTAGTCACCACACCCTTTACAAACTCTTTTCCAAACATCTTCTGACACCATGCAGGAAAACCTGCTTATAGAGCACTTACTATGCTTTCAACAGGTGCTTATATTGAGTTTATAGAGAAGAAGGAGGACCTTAGACACTTTTTGGTCCATGGATTGGACCTGCAGAAATTGAACAACCTCCCAATGATTGGATCAATGCATGGACACTTTGGAACTTCTTGTATGCTCTCATTCTTACAGCAAAATTGCAGCCCAGAGCTATCAGGAAACGTGTTTTGTTTTGTTTTTTCCCCATCTGTATTGCAAAATGCTGCACTGACACAAGCCTAAGCATAAAAAAAAGTCTGTAGTCAGCTGGAGAGACAGCAGGAACTGGCAGACGACCTCCTCTTCAAAGACCTTACCTGGTGGCTAAATGTTTTTCACCTTTGTCCAAAGCCTCCTCTACTAGAAAGCAGCTGGCACACTCGGGCAGGGTGCTGAGGCTTTGTAGCATCTATATCAGAAGCTTTCAGAACCATAAGCGGCTAGTCTCCCTTGAGGGCTACACAGCCCGTTCAGAAAGGGTCCACCCCCTGCACTGATGCGCCCGACTTGGAGCCTAAAGGCTTGACAGATACAGACAGCGGGCTAATTGGCTTATCAGGCCATCACTCAAACCTGCTCAAGGTCCAGGCCCCCATGTCCTCACTTCTCTTAGCACATTTAATGAATGTCACCATCACCCAGACTTCTATCCATTATGCCAATGCTTGAAGTCATGTCAGGGTTCCCCCGGACCTGAAGAAGCGGCTAAAATGTCAGCAGGACTGACAGACCTTGGTGCGCTGATCAATGGGGAACAAATTGGATGACCAGGACTTTGTAATAGCTTCTTTCTAGCTGAATTTTCCTCCCTTGGATGGGATTTTGGGGGCCGCCTCTGTAAATGGGCAACCTTGTGTAAATGTTTGAGTATAAAGTTGAATATATCGACACGTCCGGGCTTCCTTGAGGAAACTGCCCTAAACAATGTAGCTCCCTGCAGGCGTACAAATAGAGGCCGAAGTGTGGATACGTGGTTCATGTTAGACACTGGACCATGATCGTGGGTGAACAATTTGAGAGATGGTCCAGCTTTGCAGTAACTCTGAGTCTGATAACTATCCAAAATAAGTGATCAATAGTCTTAATAAAGGAGGCAAGGAGTGTAAAGTGGCCAAAACAATAGGCTCTAAATAGCCTAATGTGCAGCAAAGACAATGAACCCGCATGTTGAATGTGGTTGGAAAAGGTGTAGGCCCACCGTGCAGATCTGGCTATACATCACCTTGTCCTGTCTATTGTTTCGCAGACCAAAAATAAATCCGTCTACATCATGAAACAATATATGGTAGCGTTCTCGTGAAACCAATCTCAGCGTACAGCACACTTTCTTTGTCCCACTGGTGGATTTATAGGGCCCGTGAGCATCAGCAATATTGGCAGGGGCTTTCCTGAGCTTTCATGCTTGCTTTCAGCCCCCGCGGCGGTGGCGGAATGAAAGGTGGGATTGGAGTGGTGTTGCAGTCGCGCTGGAGAAAGGCTTAGTGTCTGCACTAATGAGAGCCAGGCTTTTACATGCTGACTGGAGGCAGGAAAATCCAATGTCGACCTCCGAGATGGAATAAATAAACAGAGCTCGGGTGCACGGCTCTGCTTGCTCCGAGAATGGCTTTCCTTCTTTCTTCCTCCAGTGGCTCCTTTCTTTCCACATGTCCTGCTGTAGAAAAGCTGTGCTGTACTGCAGTGAGGGCTGAAAACAGTGTGCACTTCTTGACTGGTTCCTGTAAAACAACTGGGTTTGACAACCAGGGGGGTATTGTAGCGCTGTGTGATCGGTGTGGTGAATTCTATCCCAACTGAGGCCGTGGTGTGTTGTAATTATTTGGATTTTTGGACGACTTTTGAGGGAATTGCGTCCAGTTGCAGAACCTACCACGAGGCTTTTGTGATGAAGAACTTGAAAGTTTGGGTATAGAATTTACTCCTACAAATTTCTACTGGACCTCAAATGTTTACGCCAGTTGTCCTCTTCAGAGACTGGAGAAAAATGGAGCTGTTCCATTTTTATTTCAGCTTTTTTGGGAAATGCACATGCAGCCTGTAGCTGTGACAAAGGTTTAGCAATGACTGGAATCTTCATAAACCAAGAAACGAGATTTTTAAAAAAGTGCCAAAGAAAGGTATTTGAGGATAATTTGGCCACCACATTTGTGAAGACATCTCTGAAGACTTAAAATAGCCTTCTAATACAAACATTAGTTCATTACGGTAGTGATGGGCCTTTGAGGTTCTCTTGGGTAGTGATGGGCCTTTGAGGTTCTCTTAAGAACCATCCACTTAAAGGATTCTGGTGTAAAATTCTTATTGGCAAATATAGACATTTATTGGAGTGTTTTCACTACTGGATCCTGCTCATTACTGACCCCCTCATTCCATTTCTCTCCCCACATGTCCGGGGGGGCCCATTGTGGTCATCACCTGAGTCCAATGCCGAGCTACCATCTGGTCTGTGTGATGCATCTGATGCGCCAAGGGACCCTGGCGGCTCATTGGTACCTGGAAGCAACTTGGGACTCCTCACTGATCCTGGAGTTTAAAACCAAACTAACTCTGTACTGTTAGTATACCCAAGGGGGTTGGGTAGCCGGTTGACCTTGGACCCTCAGAGGTTTTTTTCTCCACATAGTGGAGTTTTTGGTTCCTCTCCTCCGTAGTCGTCCGGCTTAAACATCTATTACTGTAACCTGTTATCAATGTAAAGTGCCTTGGGGCAACTTTGTTGTAAAAGGCGCTATACAAGAATAAATTGAATTGAATTGAATTTTGATGGGGGGAACCTCCATCTACTTTTTCATAATTCCATAAAATAAATAAATAAATAAATAAGGACCTTTTAAAGGTTTGAAGAACTTTAGGTGCTCAACTCAAAAGCCAAATGATCATGTTAGAGTCATAAGGCTGCTGAGTTACGATTAGAGATAAAATATTATATAAAAACATAATAATACCATACTGTTACACATCAGTCATAAGAGGAAAGGTTTACAGGATGGCAGATAGACCAGCTACGTTATACCGGTTGAGATGGTGGCACTGATGAAAAGGGGTGCCAAAATTAACGATGCTCAGATTTTTGTCAGGAAGCCCGAGGATGGACAGGATTAGAAATGAGTATTTTAGAGGGGACAGCTCAAGTTGGATGATTTGGACATGTCCAGAGGAGAGACGAGGATTATATCGGAAGAAGGATGTTGAAGGATGGTGCCAGGAAAGAGGAGAAGGGAAAGATCAAAGAGGAGGTTTATGGATGTGGTCAGAGAGGACATGGTGGTGGTCAGTGTGAAAGAGGAAGATGAAGAGGACGAAAAGAACTGGAAACAGGTGATCCACCGTGGAGACCCCAAAATGAGGGCAGCCGAAGAAGAAGAAGAAGGAGGGGGAGGAGAAGGAGAAGAAGAAGAAAAATGAGAAATATTAGAAGGAGGAAGAGGAGGAGGAGAAGAAGAAAAAGGACAAGAAGGTGGAGGAGAAGAAGAAGGTTGAGGAGAAGAAGAAGAAGAAGGAGGTGGAGAAGAAGAAGAAAGAAGGAGAAGAAGACTGTACTCCAACAATCAGAGCGTTACCCTCTATTTCTAGCTTCTTCACATCCCTCAGAACCGAGGTCTTCTAATCGAAAACTAATTCAAAAAGTTGAATTCCTACTTTTGTCTTGAACTGTCTAACACGCACCCTCCTGGCACGCCGTACTGCAGGCTTCTTAGAAACTCACTGATGTAAGTGATGTGAAAGTTGCTGAGAGCTTGGAGGCACATCCAGACTTTGAGAGATGGCAGAACGTGGGGAGGATGACTCAGAAAGGTTCTATTCCCTCAAGTACATAAACAAAAGCCTTTGCAAACAGTTCAGTGACTAACAAAATGGCTTCTAATGGATCCTTCGGAGAGACCCGTGTCTATTTACCGCTGGAATGCGGACGTCTCCAGAAAGTGATTTACAAGATTTTCAGCCTAATGGGTAATGGAGCTAAAATTGTGGCGAAAATACAAAACGTGCTTTGGGAAGATGCTCCATAATGTCTTCCAAACTCAGAATCCAGTATGGCAGTGATTTAGTAAGCATCATTCATCTCAATACAACCAGAGACCGGAGCATATTGGAGTCTCATCGATCTGTTGTTCCTGGCCTCACCAATGCCTCGTCTTTTGAAAGCTCAATAGTTCAAAGCTTGTTTTCTGAAACCTCTCATTTCAAAAAACGTTATACTGATGGCTCGTTTTTGAACTAGTTCAGGATTGGGAACCGTAGATGTCGCGTCAAGGTGTACTTTGGGAGTCCAGATTGCTCTTTAGCTCCTGATTAAATTAAATGAACTGTCCGACTATGGTTCTGCATATTTCTTTTTCCTTCTAAATTTGTGTTTTTATTGCTATATTGTGAGTTGGATGTCAACTTATTGTGAAATGTTGCATTTTGGGAGAAAAATAGCAAAAAGAAGGTTTATGGATGTTTGTGAGAGGCAGTTGCTTTAAATGAGGAAGATGCAGAGGACCATAAGAAATGGAAATGGAGGATCCCCTGTAGGGACCCCTAAAGGTAGCAGCTAAAAGCAGAAGAAGTAGTATTTTGGGAGAAAAATGCAGAAAAACTGCAAGAACTGATGTCTTCATGTTGAAAAACAGCTCAGGGTTGTTTCACAAGCTTTCATGCCAAACATCTCTCTGGATCTCCTCATCTGGATCTCAACCTGCTAACATGTTGCTCCATAATCTAAGGTTTACGAAGATGATCCTAACTGACCACCTGCATGTCCTCTCCCACCACGTCCATAAACCTCCTCTTTGGTCTTCCTCTTCTCCTCTTTCCTGGCAGCTCCATCTTCAACATCCTCCTTCCAATATAATCCTCATCTCTTCTCTGGACACGTCCAAACCAACGCAACCTTGCTTCTCTAACTTTGTCTCCAAAACATCTAACCTGAGCTGTCCCTCTAATATACTCGTTTCTAATCCTGTCCATCCTCGTCACACCCAGCGAAGATCTCAGCATCTTTAACTCTTACACCTCCAGCTCCGCCTCCGGTCTCTTCATCAGCATCATCGTCTCCAACCCGTACAACATAGCTGGTCTCACTGTCCTGTAAACCTTCACTTTCACTCTCGCTGGTAACCGTCTGTCCCAGATCACTCCAGCCACTCTTCTCCACCCATTCCAACCTGCCTGCACTCTCTTCTTCTCCTCTCTTCCACACTGGCTGTTACTCTGAACTCCACTAACATTGACATCATTCCAGAAATGAATCAAGACTGATTGTCTGAAGTGGCACCAGGGACGTTTTCAGGGAGTTTTCAAAGAGTTCGAACTAACCACTACCTAAACATATGCACGTGGTATATTTTAAGTTTTTTTTTTTTTTTTTTCCTCAGTATGGCACCCAATAAATAATCATTTTGCATGAAAAAAAATCAGCTGAGGTTTCATATTTGTTTGAAAATGTATACTTTTAAATAAATAACCTTCTCCTTCAGTCCTGGTCTGCAGAAGTTTTAGAAAGAGTTTATCATTGTGCAAATTGTTCATGTGGAAAATATTTTTTTTCCTCCCCCAAACAGCCCTGAACACGTACCTTTCAGTGATAGAAACTCATGTTAATGGATGCTTTATGTGGTCCGGCTAAGCTCCATACAAATCAAATGCGACGGAGCGTCTGCCCACCTTGGTTGCCCTGACAATGAGTCTGAGTGGGTAAAAAGCACTCTAGCACACTCTGAAAAAGCATTTGCTGGTGAAAACGCCGGAGCGGGTCAGGAGGAAACCGAACAACTTATTATGTGCTGACCTTGGAATGAGAAACAGAGCGGGAGGCAGGAGGTGGCATTGATGCGATTCATTTAGCTTTCCTGCTGCATATGATGGAGCACTCGCATCACTCCCTGTTTAAGTTGCTTCAAGGCTGACCATTCCTCGTCATGCCGTACCGCAAAGTTCCCATGGCAACAACCAAAGTCAAAAATGCAGATCCCGTCAATCTCATCAGGAATGTGATGAATGCAATGCTTCCCATTATCAAGGTTAAACTTTCTAACATCACTTTATCTTTTCTTTCGCCCTTGAGTACATGATGTTTCTGCCAATATTGCACGCAATGCCATAGATTTCTTTATTTATTAACCGTAATGGAGTGAAGCTGTTCATCTTGGCAGGATGGAGGAAACATCAAGTTGAATAAAAGGAGCTCAACTCTCCTGCAGAGCTTCATGCAGTTCTGGCTGTAATTATGAAGGTTTTTGAGCAGGCGCGTTGGGTCAAGAACACAAAGTGGCTCCCCGTTAACTAGAGGTGCTTCTGACGACTCAGGATCCGGTCAGGAATTTGAGCTTTTCTGTCCTCAGCACACCTCCATCAACTGGATAATGAAATAACCACTTAGTGAATCAAACTGGCTGCAATATGTAAGCCAGGGGAACCCTAGGAGAGATACTGGGACTCTGCGTTTTAGATCACCATCACTAGATTTCTAAAGGCCACAGTTTGTAACTCCTCCAGTTGGAGTTTGTTCAGAGACTTAATTAGCAGCAGACTTTTTTTTTTTTTTTTTGAGGAGGCTAAGCACCTTCGAGCTCTGGTCAAATAAACAGAACACCAAGAACAACTTCACCAATTACCACCATTCAAATGAGGACACTTGTCCTTGTCTGCTTCAGGACCCATTTTTTCTAGTGTTTACTTATTTCAGTGAGCATTCATCCAGAACCTTAGGCGTTTGACTTTCACGGACGGGGGGAAAAAAAAAAAACAAAAAAAAAAACGTGGCCTTAAAAGGTCGTGCGCTCTTAATGGCATAGGTCAGTAGGATGCCCAATGAAATCACCTACCAAAAAAGTGCCCATCTCTGGTCTTAGTTTCCAGCCTTGGGAAAGGAAGAAGGCATCACCAAGGCAACCTGCCCATAATGAACTTCTGCAAAGTGCCACTTTTAATTAGCAGGGAAGGGACCTCAGACAATTCTCAGGCTATGACAGAGCTGTCATCGTTAGCATGACTAAGCACTCCAAGCAAGAGACAGAGTCCCAGAGAGAAATAATAATAATTAGATGGAGATGAAGAAGGGGAGAGAGAGAGAGAGAGAGAGAGAGAGAGAGAGAGAGAGAGAGATATTGCCTGACTGACAGATTGTTCCAACAGGATCATTCTCTTGGAAAATGGAACATGTGAAACCCCATCAGTTTAAAACCAGCGAGCCAGAGCTTGGCTCCATTTTTCCAGTTTCCTACCTGCAGTGCTTGTGAGGGCCACTTAGGGTCTCTATGACGAAGCACTCGCCATCGTTCAAGCAGTAGGCTAGGTCCTTCTCCTGACAGGGCTTGAAATGCTCCGACTTTAAAGGTGGGAGGGTGGGGGCCGCTGAAAGACAGAATAAAGAAAATTATTAGTGCAAACCCCTGAAAAAAGTTTAATAAGTTGCTTTAAGAGAAGCAGTTTTTCATCCTAATCTGCCTGAAGAACCCAGTTCAACTCAGAAACCACTTGATAAACTCACTCACGCACACTGCAAGTCATGGGGGGGTCTATTCCAGCTCTCACAGGACAAAATGCGGGGTGACCCGGGAGAGGTGCAGAGCAGGCAGACACACTAACACACACCTAGTGGACAATTTAGCATCTCCAGTCCTCCTGACGTGCAGGTCTTTGGATGGTGGGAGGAAACAAGCTCCCGGAGGAACAAACACAGGTGGAACATGTCCACTCCACACAGAAAGGACCCGGACCGTCCCGTCTGGGAATCGAGCCCAGGACCTTTATGCTGTGAGGTGACAGCATTTCCACCGCTTGAAAAACTAATAAGCCAAACGTGCCTTTATTACACAACCATCATTTCAATAAACCATGTAAAACACACAAGACTTTGTCCAGCAGAAGAAATGTGAATGAGCGATAAGTCAAAGTGAAAGTGACTATCTGGGGGCAGAATTCTTCTGATCTTTCACACATCTGGAGAATTATTCAGCTCTATTATTTCAAAGCTCACTCAAACTTTCTATAACCATTACACCCCACAAAGCAGAGTTCCTAAAGCTCCCAAATAGTTTTCCCTTCCTACATCCAAAGACAAAACTTTGGGATGGTTGCCATAGCAACCACCAACACAATGGCCTGAAACTTTGTTGGGACAATAGCCTCAATGCTTTCCCTTTACTCCGAGGAGAGACGGGCATCATGTCCAGCAGAGGCAGTGCTATAACGCAGTGTGTGCAGCGTTAATACAAAGTGCCAGGTGTTTGCTTTTCTGCTGATCCGTGACTGCAGGAAGATGGATGAGGAAGAGAAATAATCGCTCTCTCCGGCCTAATGAGATTAATATAGGAAGCAGTCCACTATTTGGGAATAAGATTCCGACATGATGAATAGAAGCAGGCCTGCATTTGCAGAAGACTCTTTAAGCTCTCCTGACCTCACACACACATACACTCTCGCACACGAACACACACACATGCACGCACTTTATAAACAATCCATCGGCACACCAAATGTAAAACATGAGGTTTTGAAAGTTCTCTGATCAGACTCTGGGTTTGCAACAGATGAAACCTCAAATGATGGATCTTGAGTACATGGGATTTTGAATTCATAAATACTGATGTGGGCAACACGGAAAGCAGCTCTGTTGCCTCGCAGTAAGAAGGTCCTGGGTTCGATTCCCAGGTGGGACAGTCCGGGTTCTTTCTTTGTGGACTGGACATGTTCACCCCATGTCTGTATGTGTTTCCTCCAGGAGCTCCAGCTTCCTCCCACCGTCTAAAGACATACACATCAGGTGGACTGGAGATTCTAAATTTGCTCGTATTTATGAGTGTGTGTGTGTGTGTGTCTGCCCTGTGACGAACTGGCAACCTGTCAAGGGTGTGTCCCCACCTTTCGCCCTGTGAGAGCTGGGATAGGCTCCAGCAGCCTAATTACAAGACAAATGGCTCAGAAAACGAGCGAAAGAGAGATTTTAAAGGGGAAGAAGAACGAATTTGGTCCCGTATACACTGCACAATTATGAGGCAAGTGAGTGTTTTGACCGTATCATCATTTTTCTGCATACATTCCAACTCCAAGCTGTATAAACCTGAATGCTGATTGGATTTCAGCAGATCAGGTGATGTGTATTTGTGTAATGAGGGGGCGTGGCCTAAGGAGATCAACACCCTACATCAAGGTGTGCAGAATTATTAGGAGCTTCTTTTCCTCCTCCTGAGAAAAAAAAAATCTTTCAGAGGAACACAGCACTCGAAGATATCTCTGCGTGATCGCATTTTGTTGAAAACAGTCAACAGGTTCGCAAGAAACGTGTTGCGATAAAACAAAAAAAGAGAAATGAACTGGCAAAGATTTGAAAAGAATCAAACGTGAAGCTATCAGGAACCCATGATCCTCCAGTGCTGTCATATTCCAGAACTGAACTTCCTGTAGTGTCCAGAAGAACAAGGTGTTCAGTGCTCAGAGATGTGGCCAAGGTAAGAAAGGCCCCCACCAACACTGAACAAGACACATCTATTGAAATATCAAGACTGGGACAAGAAACATCTCAACCTTTTCAAAGGTTTGATGGACTGAGATGGGAGTACCTCTTGATGGACCGGATAGATGGTCCTGTGTCTGGATCAGGAACGGGCACAGAGCTCCACTTCCACTCAGACCCAAGCAAAGTGGAGGTGGGGTACTGGTATGGGCTGGTTGGACCGTTTCAGGTTTCAGATGGGTTTAACTCCCAAACCTACTGCTAGTTATAGAAGACACTTTCTTCAAGCAGTGCTTCAGGAATATTAGTCCACTCTGCATCGTTCATAAAGACCATGACGTTGAAAGAATAATGACATCGCCCTCTCCTCACCTGACCTAAACCCTGTTGAGAACTTTGTGAGATTTACAGGTAAGGAAAACAGTCCACCTCTCTGAACAGAGTCTGGGAGGCTGTGGTTGCTGCTGCACAAAAAAAAAGTTGAAGGGAAGGATTATGACTGTATATTCCTCTGGGGTAGGTAAGTGCTTGGTTCATTTGGAAACTTTCAGACCTTCTGCACAATTCAGTGGTTGACAATGTCAGAGTGGGTTAAGTCTAGAGAATCTAAAAATAGTTGTAAAAGTGAAATAAGGAACTGTTTTAAATTAGAATGCAATACGCACGGTCATGGGGGAAGGGGGTGTTGTTGGAACATAATCGCGTAGCCTCAGATCTTGTGCTCAACTTTATAAGAAATAAACAAAAACCTCGAGCCACAGGAACCCAGGAAGTCCACAAACAAACACAAAAGCACACAATCCAGAACTCCAAAAAATCCAAAAATCCCAAAAATGTCCAAACGATCTCAAAAAATGACCGACGCTCTGCTCTGACTCACTTGGGCACCACCTACCGAGACAACCACCTCCTTATCATGAAAGACTAATTATCTCAGGTTAATATCTCAAACATCAGGTGCATTCATAAATATTTTCTCTGAGGCGTCTTTGAAAGGTCTGCTATATCTGCAATCTATTCTATTCTGCCTGTAAATTACTCTGGAGAGGAGCACACAGAGACTGTTTCCCTCTTTTTTCGACTCAACGTCTTTTTCTAGCCATCTTGAAAAAAAAAGAATGACTCAATATTAAAGGTTCTTACATCATATTTAATAATTGATTATTTATTCATCAAACAACTGACCAAATATCACACACTGGGCCCAAGCCTCATCCAACAGTTTCCCCTGCTCTGAATAACTTCACTCATTCCTTCCTCGCTGATGGTTTTGATAATATCTGGACTGTCAATCAGCCTCTCAACTGACACCATCATTAGCAACCACAGTGTAATCGGTTCCTCCAGCCGGCGCCGGATAAAAGCAGACCATTAAAGCAGCTCTGGCCTTGAGCTCTCTCATGGAACCCGGCTTTGCCAGGTCCCTTCTATCTCGGTTCCTCGCTGCAGGCAGAGTCGCAGAATGATGGGACTGGTGCGGGATTCCCCTGGGCCGTTCTTCCGAAGACGCACTCCTCCTCGTGCCCGGCGGCTCGTCTGATTGTCAAGGTCATGAAGAATCGATTGGGACAGGTGTGGCGGATGTCAAGGAGGGAGAACGAGGCTGAATGGGGACTGTGTAATAATGTGTAATAACAAAACTTGGAAATGGATCGTAATGGCCTTCCCAAGTTCTAGCTTTTGGAAAAGTTTTTTTTTTTTTTTTTTCGAGAAACTATGTGCACCGGTGTAAGTTTTTGTTCCCTGCTAAAAGGTTTCGCCCTGTCTCTAAAGAGGTCACCAGCAATTTCCTGCCTTCAAAAGAAAAGAGTGAATCACTCCTCTTGTTCTGCTGACCACTCAGTGGAAGTAACACTTTCATCAGCTGATTGGCCCAGGTTTTTTTTTTTTTTTCCCTCAATTTCTTTACATTACAGTACAATGTTTTGTATCAAATGTTACACGTCGTGCTCCTGGGGTCTGAAGCTGATGACCATTTTTCTCAGAACATTACTAGTTCCTTCAGATTCAGAAATCAGAACCTAAGAACCCAAAATATGTTTACTCTTGTGCCAGTCCCTTATATACTGTTACATTTACGGCATTTAGCAGACGCCCTTATCCAGCGACTTGGAATTGCTAACTACAGGAACTCTCAGGAACTCAATGGTGGTAGTGCTGGAGGTGGGATTCAAACCTGCAACCTCTTGGTCCACAGGCGAGTATCCTACCACATAGATACTAATACCAGCCCTTACCTAAATTGTGAATCAATCTACACTTGAGAATTAGAGAAGATGAACCATCTGGTTGGTTTCAGCACTCTGGATAGCATGATGGATGAAAGGAAGGGTTGATGGATTTGAAAGGAACATGTCAGCTACCTCATCCTGATCTTTTCCAGTTTGCTGTTTGTTGTGACTTGTTGATCTCTGACCTTTCAGGTGGCAAGACATGCCAATAAAAAGCAAAGAAAACCAAACTGTACATGCATCCGATGGATATTAGAGTGCATGGAGGTTTAGAACATTAAGGTCTTTAAATATGACTGACAGAAATACTAATCAATGCATCAATGCTGTAGCCATGGAAACAATTGTATCCTGATGATGGAACCCAAACAATAGTGGTATAAATTAATCGGTGAATGACAATCCTTCAGTTTAGTCACTGCCGATTGCTTGGAGGATGATGAAAAAGCTATTGCATGTTCAGACTTGATCATTGGACGGCTCAACGCATTTGCAGGAGAACTGACTTTTCATGCCAACCAGCAGTGAAGTGAAAGTGAAAGTGACAACCTGTCATTGTGAGCCTGTCATTCCTTCTCTGAATTTCCAAAGAAATTCCTTCTCTGCAGTTTGTCCATATACACTGTGCAATTAGGGGGGGGAGGGGGGGCAGCCATATCCAGGACCCAGGGAGCAGTGTTGGGGACAGTACCTTGCTCAAGGGTACCTCAGGGAAACCTACTGGTTGGGGATTTGAACCAATGACCTTCCAATCCTGGGGCCTAGTCCCTAAACACTTGACCACCGCTGCCGCTAGACAGGGAGCGCCATCGACTGTCTAGGACAGACAAGACTGTGGACATTTTTAGTCCCTGTATGTCGAGTGAATGAACACAGAACCATCTGTGACTCACTCAGGAACCGAACAGAGACCTACATTTACATTTTACATTTTCATTTACAGCATTTAGCAGACGCTCTTATCCAGAGCGACTTACATGTCCTAATTACAGGGACAGTCCCCCCTGGAGACACTCAGGGTTAAGGGTCTTGCTCAGGGACCCAGTGGTGGGAGTGCTAGAGGTGGGATTCGAACCTGGGACTTCTTGAACCATAGGTCCATAGGCAAGTATCCTACCACTAGACCAGCGCCACCCTGTTAAGGCCTACAGGCTGGGCCTCGTTCTTGACACATTCCGTATTGGCCCTCAAGCCAAGTCAAGGAAGACGTCCCACCTTTCGTTCTCAGACGGCCATTCTTACCCATACTGCCTCAGTCCTTTCTCCCGATCAGAGGACAACAGACATGTCAGGGCGAGTGCGAGTGTGTGTGTTTGGGGGGCGTATGGCTGCTATTTCCCCCGGCGCTGAGTGATCTAATAAAGACAGGGGCCCTTCTCCTGCCTTCATATATCCACCCAATGGAAATCTGCTGAATCATCCCCGCTGATATTGGCCCGGCAGGTCGAGTGCTACCGGGAGAGCCGCCATGGCGTATGGAGCGAGCGTTCGGAAGGCAGAGCGCACTCCATCAGCTCTATATTATATTGCAGTCAGTGCCGGCGTCTAGCATGCAGAGAAATAAAGGCATGCGTGCAGGTGCAATTGTTACACCAGGGGGGCGCCGAGGAGATTATTTTGAGGCACGTTGCTCAAGTAATGGCCCGACAAAGCCGCCTCTGCTTTTTTCCGAACATCAAGAGGGCAGAGATGGGAAGCGGTGGAGTATAAATTCTTTATTCCTTTACTTGAGCAGGTACTTTTCTGACTTCTTCTCTTATTTATTTCTTTTTTTACCCAAAATGTTTCACCTTCTCCTGATTCTTTTCTTTTGGGCGGAATTGAGGGGAACTGGGAGAGGCTCCTACACCCCCCTGAGCCTAATTAGGACAAGCGGTTATGAAAATGAGTGAGCAGATTTGAGGGGAATTCTCACATTCGATTTATTTGTCACCCATTTCATTTTCCTGAATGAACAAAAAGACAGAAAAGACAGTCTGTCTGTGTCCATCGGTGCAGGACAGATGGAATAAGGTGCAACAGTGAAGAAAGGGAGAGTGGACGGTGGAGTAAAGGTGTGACTCGAGTGTGATGTCCTGACTCTTTTCCACTTGTGCTGAGTAAAGCAGTTGAATCAGTACTTCTACTTCTTCCAGTCATCTGTACTGAATGAAAGATGAACTTATGCCACCTCTGGAAGAAATTCATTAAAAAACATGTTCATCCCAGGATGAAAAGCTCATCACTGAAGAAGTTGTACTGGGGTTATGAGGCTTGTGTAATTAACAGCTAATCCAGACTACAGCACTGCCCAACCAGTCACATATTTACATAAGACGATACTGCAGGGAATAAATCTGCATTTAGACTTCTTTATGGGGTTATTTACCTTTTTCATCGAAATTACATAAAAAAGTGTTAAATGACAAACAGAAGCAATGCTGACTTGAGGTTTAGGCATTTCCTCACACAGTCACACACTTTTTCACACATTTTCCCACTTTTTGACACATTGTCCCATTATGATCAGACATTTTCCCACTTTTTCATGAATTTTCTCCATGTGATCAGATATTTTCCCACTTTTTCATGAATTTTCTCCATGTGATCAGATATTTTCCCACTTTTTCATGCATTATCCCCAAGTGACCAGACATTTTCCCACTTTTGGACATATTTTCCCCATGTGATCAGACATTTTCCCACTTTTTTGGGGCAGCGGTGGAAGATTGTGGGTTCGATTCCCCACCAGTAGGTTGCCCTGAGGTACCCTGTCACTGCTCCCCGGGCACTTTCAATAGCTGCCCACTGCTGCATGTTGTTTGTGTGCATGGGTTAAACGCAGAGGTCTGGGGCAGCGGTGGCCTAGTGGTTAGGGCGTTAGCTGCATGATCGGAGGTTTGGGGGTTCTAACCCCTTTCCAATAGGTTGCCCTGAGGTACCCTTGAGCAAGGTGCCGTCCCCGTCACTGCTCCCCGGGCGCTTTCAATAGCTGTCCACTGCTGCACGGTGTTTGAGTATGCAGAGGTCCAATTTCACTGTGTGTTGTGCTGTGACCTCGCAATGACAAGGGTTGTCACTTTTACCTTTTCTTACATTTTCCCCATGTGATCAGATTTTGTCCCACTTTTGGACATATTTTACCGATGTGATCAGATATTTTTCAAACATTTATCTGTTTTTCATACAATGACACAGTTTTCTCTCACATGATCGCACGTTTACACACAATTACACATTTTCTCCATGTGATCACACATCCCACCACACTCCGATCACACAATCACAACTTTTGGCCCATGTGATCACACTCTACACTCACACTTTTTATTCCACATGATCAGACAATGCCCCCAAGGGATCTGCAACGGTTGTTGACAGTCTACGATAAACCTCGATTAGAAAAAGCATTTTCTTTTCGGCCGCAAAGTAAAGCGAAGAGCTTTTTGACTTTACGTTAAAGGAAATTTTTCTAAATTGGATTTTTCTCTCAAGTGCCACTTTCAGCCGCTCCGTTATTACTACTGCTTGTTCTGAGTGTCCCGTCTCGCAAGACAAAATACATTCCGCTTCGTCCAGCTAAGCGATACTCTCGCCATCCTGCTGCATCCTTATTTTATGTCCCTCGAGCGGAGCTTTGCATCCGTTTGGCAGTAGTTCACCTTTAAAAACACACACTGGAGTCCCTGTGATGCCTCAAAATCCAGTCTTGAATTATGTATAAATACATATTCAAAGTAAAGTGTGTGTCACTGCATTCCTTTTTAAACGTAAAGGCCACTGCTGGTGTAGATGCTGTCCCGCCCGTGGGAGGGGACACATTTTTCCTCTCCTGTTCATTTATAAGAGCCCAGAGGCTCCCTGGAGTCCCATACAATTCTCATCCAAATGTCACCTTTTTAGAAAGTGTGTGTGTAGTCGGAGGGGACACACACTGCAGGGATGTTAATGGAGAGGAAGAAGTGGACTCATGTACACCCACACACAAACATGTGCACACACACACACACACACACACACGCGTGTAACGGCTGCAGCTAGCAGAGGCTGTGGGCGTGGAGCTTCCTCAGAGGCCGCCGACGCTGCTGCATTGCAGATGTGATGTGCAGAAGAGACGTTTGACAGAGAGGACACATACATACACTCGTCGGGCCACACACACACACACACACACACACCAGCCTCTCACCGACTTTCATTACATCAAAGCAAATCACTTCAGGTTTGGGGACTTGACACTAAAATGAAAGCTGATTTATCCACCCAGAGAAAAACCCAGCCTCTGTTTCCGGGCAACGTGGGCATTTTTATTGGAGCGTGCCAACAAGGGAGTTTATGATAAACAGGTAATAAACAAGCCAGCTGTTCAAAAATAATTAAAAAAATATATATATTTTTTTTCTAACAGTTTCAGCAATCAGACCCAGCAATGCAGACTAAACAGATTATCTGCAATTAATTATACATTTTTTTTCTAGACCTTAAATCTAGTTTAGCATCATCACAAGCAGCGGATGATTGAGAGTTTTGTCTTGAATTATGAAAAAAAAAAATGGAACATATCTAGAAATTAATTTGATAATTGTATTATGATAATCTACATTTCTTTCCAATAAATTCAAAGCTAGAATTCTCTTCGATTGCATTTAATGTCCTTTAAACTATATTTGAATACATTTGTTGAAATATATATTTATTTATAAACTCTAACTTTAATTCATTCTATTGAATTTAGAATTAGACTGACATGACTGGCCTGATTCTAACCAATGGCTGATGGACAAATTTTTTATTTAAATTCTTGAAATAACCAAAATGAGCAATAAATAAATAATCCAGGAGTGAGCATTCTTCTTATAATAATGTAAAATCTCAAAATGAGAAACGTTCATCAAGCCTGTTCTGCTTGCTGAAAGAGATTTTTGTGCTCTTTATGATTTCTCCCACAATCCTCTGCTCCCCCGATTCCGCATAAAATGAATATGAGGCGAAACTAAACAAAAGACCCTCTTTTTCAGCGCTTGTGCTGATTTGGCAGCCAGCACTAAGGCTGGCAGCATGGTGGTACATCTGCAGACGTACAAGAACACTACCTTCTTTCCAACAGCTCCTTCCCTCCATCTATCCGGGCGTCTAGTGCCGGGACGACTAAGCAGGCTGTCCGTTTCGCTCACAAGCCACTTTTCAGACATTTCGTCCATCACCCTCCCTCGCCATCTAGCCGCCGGTCCATCTGGGCGTCCGTGCTGGGCCGGCGTGGCCCGGCTCCAGCGCTAACAGCATGGGCTCTTTTGATTAGCATTCGGTGGCCTCCCCGAGCCCCTATCACACAGCTAAAGTGCATTAGACTCTCTCGCTCATAAATAAGCAAGCGAGCCTGTAATGCGGCCATCTATATGCTGCCAAAAATGGATGGCCCTCTCTCTCTTCCTCTGTGGCTTAGTCACACCTGGCTTTCCCTGCACTGCCCTGGATTAGCGCACATCACACACACTATACGCTCCCCCTACATGGAGTCGGCCGGGCAGCGTTCTCGCAGACGTCCTGCTTCCCCCGTCTCCCCCGACAGCTTTCTGGATTAAGCGTTTTCCCCCCATCACCCCAAATGAAGTGAAGTGAAAGCGACTATGTCATTGTGAAACAACAAATAGTGAACAAAATGCTACATCTGCATTTACCCCCCACACACCGGGCAGCGGCAGCAGGCAGCTGTCAAAGCCAGTGCCCAGGGAGCAGTGATGGGGACAGTACATTGCTCAAAGGAACCTTGAATTTTGCTTCCAAAGAGCCAGAATTTCTTCTTCTTTTTCTCTCGGCTGCTCCCGTTTAGGGGTCACCGCAGCGGATCAACCATTTCCATGTCCTCTGCATCTTCCTCCTTCAAACTGACCACCTGCATGTCCTCTCTCATAAACTCATAAACCTCCTCTTTGGTCTTCCTCTTCTCCTCTTCCATCCTCAATGTCCTTCGAATATACTCCTCGTCTCTCCTCTGGACATGTCCAAACCAACACAACCTTGCTTTTCTCCAAATGTCCAACCTGAACTGTCCCTCTAATATAGTCATTTCTAATCCTGTCCATCCTCGTCACACCCAACGAAGATCTCAGCATCTTTAACTCTGACACCTCCAGCTCCGCCTCCTGTTCTTTTGTCAGCGCCACTGTCTTCAACCCATAGAACATAGCTGGTCTAACCACCATGATGTAAACCTTCCCTTTTATTCTTGCTGGTCTTCGTCTGTCACAAATCACTGCAGCCACTCTTCTCCACCCATTCCAACCTGCCTGCACTCTCTTCTTCCTCTTCCGAAGAGTCAGACTTTCTTGTATTTTATTGTATTGTTTTGGAACAGTTCTCCAGATCTTCCTGGAGGACAATGCTTTTGTTTCTCATTTGCAGTCCAGTCCCTGTACTTGACCAGTTTCAGAGACAGAAGCAGTGTGGGATCATCTCCACAGAGAACGGAAAACAACCTTTTTAGCATAAGACAATAAGACAAGTCTGATATAAAAGGTCTTAGGATTTGACTAATCTTGAACCATCTTTGTTGACAATCACTGTCACTAACTAGTGTTCATTTGTGCATCAAAACCTTTAATAATGGGACGTTCCAGAACAGCCAAACATGAGGTTTCATGCAGGAAGTCCTCATCTGAAGGGCCCATCCAGTAGCTTGGGAATGAGTTGGAGCATCACAACCAAATCATCCAACTTCACTAATGCTCTCAAGGTTCTATTTATCCAACGAAAATCCCAGAGTTACCATCTTAAAGGTCTAGAAATGATAACAAATGACATTTTTTAGAAATCATTAAAGGAGTTCACTCTTACCAGAGGAACCAAAATAAGTTAAAACATCTAAAACATTGCAAAAGCAGGAAAAATATCGTATAAAATGAGAACTATGACAAATGTATATATATCTACAGTAAAAACTGCTGTTAACGGAACGCTTTCAGAAATATAAATAATGATTGTTTATTTTGATCAATTTACAAAATGCAAAGTGAGTGAACAAAAGAAAAATCTAAATCAGATGTCTGCCTGAAATCCATTTCCACTCTTCCAAGCCAGAGGCCGACATGTCATCAGTTGTGCTTTTCTTCTCAAAGCAGAGATGTGGCTGATAGAGAGGTCGTTTCGTTCGGTCAAGAAGAGTAGCCGAGTTTGAAGGGCGTGAACAAGTGCTCATCAGACTGCCGCAGTTCAGGACATATCAGCGTTTTCCAGACCTTTTCTTTTGCAGAGTAACAGATCTTATTTTTTTTTTCTTTTACAGCGGTTTTAAAGCAATATTTCTGCATAATTCAAGGTTTGAGATCTCATACAGCATGAACGGTTGATTGGGTAACACTTTACTGAAGGCAATTGACTTAAAACTACATTAACAAGCCTTTTCCTTCAAGCGCCACTCGTCATTAAGAAGGCTTTGCTCAATTTCACCCCAAAAAAGTGCAATCATTACTGAAACTTGTTGAAATAAATTATACTATAAATATTTCTTACGAACGTACAGCTGCTTCCTCACAGCGGAGGGTAAACATAGTTTTAACGTCTACGACACAGATGTAGACATTTTACTTACTACTGTATCTTAAGCGTACCCCTTTTTATATGTGGAGGTGTCCGAGTTAAAGATGCTGAGATCTTCGTTGGGTGTGACGAGGATGGACATGATTAGAAAAGAGTGTATTAGAGGGACAGATCAGGTTGGACGTTTTGGAAAAGCAAGGTTGAATAGGTTTGAACGTCCAGAGGAACGACGAGGATTATATCCGGAGGATGTTGAAGATGGAGCTGCCAGGAAAGAGGAGAAGAGGACATGAAGGTGGTCTGCTTGAAGCAGGAAGATGCAGAGGACAGGAAGAAATGGAGACGGTTGATCTGCTGTGGCCACCCCAAAACTGGAGCAACCGAAAGAAGAAGATGACGAAGAAGAGGGTGGTGAAGGTGAACAAACATGCATTTTCATTGGAACCATGAAAGGATTTAAAAAGGAAAATGTTGCCCAAGATCAATGTTTCATGCTCTGTATTGGCTTTCTGTGATGGAGCTAACAGATGCAGACATCTGGTTCCATTCACCACCACTGCTCTGAAGAAGGGATTAAGCCACTGAAAGGCTTTGTCCACATCTTTACCATTTCATTTTGCAGAAAGAGAGAGACAGGGAGTCCTTTGTCCAATGGCTCTGCTATCTTGACCCTGTATCAGCATGTCGGCACACATCAAGAAGTCAAACACGCTGCTATCAAAGAAGATGAGCTTTATCAGGATCAATATTTTTGATCTTCGCCAGCCGTCTTTCTATTGGCTAGATTGATCTGTTGTGTCTGATTCAAGTCTCGGGAGCCCAGTCTCACCTCAGCTGGAGAAACAGATGGAGGAGCAGTTGATTGTATCAAAGGCACCAGATATTGTGTTTCTCTTTATGGACCAAAAGGACCTGCTGGAAAGCATCCAGGTCCCTCAACCCTCACAGGCAGGTTTTGCCTGTTGCGCTCTATAAAAGAGTAGTCAACGTATCCGTCCATCCATCTTGCCATCCATCTATCTAAATAAATGGATACAATGTGAAATTAGTCATCCTAGAGAAAGAAACTTAGAGAAAGATTTTTTATGTTGTTGGTCATTTGAACCAGGGCTCATAGTGCCTGTGATCCAAATGCACATTTATTTGCTGTCCAGACTCAGCACTGAACCTCTCTACCATGAAAGGATTAGAAAAATGATCTCCTTCTACCAAAACCTCTCAAAAATATTGTGAAACAAGGCGATAAAACATTCTGGACGTCTAGCTCTGATCACCACCACTGTAAACGATGCAGTCAGTCAATGGAATGGAGCATTTTTTCCACATTAACCAAATGTTTTTCTTAATATTCAAACTATGTAGGCTCCTAAAATTCAATGACTATGCCTGTAAAGCCTAGGGTGTATAGTCGCATCACAGTGAGAAGGTCCTGGTCCTGGATTCCCAGGTGGGACGGTCTGGGTCCTTTGTGTGTGAAGGGGACATGTTTTCCCCCTGTCTGTGTGTGTGTTTCCTGCACAAGCTCCAATTTCCTCCCACCATCCAAAGACCTTCACATCAGGTAGATTGGAGATTCTAAATTGTCTCCAAGATGTGAGAGTGTTTGTCTGTGTGTCTGCCCTGTGGACTGGCAACCTGTCCAGGATGTCCTCACATTTTGCCCTGTGAAAGCTGGGATAGACTCCAGCACTGCCCACGTCCCTCATAAAGACAAGTGGCTCAGAAAATGAGTGAGAGTGAACTGAAGAGACCGTCAGGTGATGAAGTCTGGTTTGTGTGAACTGAGATGAACAGTTTCTTCCAAACTTTGCCAAAATAACAGGAGCATCCAACGTTTCCAAAAAGAATGAGACGTTTGTAAGCTGGCAGCCTCAAGCATTGTTTCGGAAAATGCATACACACACACACACACACACATACACATTCCAATGACCTTCCCAAAAGCATCGATGGGAATGAAAGGGAAAATTGCTCAGTCTCTACACGTGTCCTGCCTGAGCCAAACTACAAAGTAGCAAGCATGTCTCCTGATCTGAGAGATTAGAGGCTAAAGAACCTATAGGGCATACCGAGTCCTTCACCGAGTTCCTTACAGTAGTGTCAAAGACTTCTGAACACCCCGTGTCTATGCTAACACCAGCGATTACTGAAACCCCAGCCTTGTGTTTTCAATCATTGGCCACTTTATAGGCTCTACTTATCTTTTAGGTCCCTGTAATCTGGTGAAGAAGATCCAGCGGATGGGCAGAGCATCTTTAACTGAAACATCTCATTTACAACAATGGTTCTTTGGGGAGCTAAAACGGTTCTGATAAAGTGGCCACACATTTTACAGCCAAAGTAAAGGTCATGAAGAACCTTGAAGAGGTTGACAAATAAAAATGTTGGGTACTCTGGCAGGCTTTTTTAAAGCAGTACAAAGGGGTTTCTACTAAATTGGCCAATGACGTTCCATCACGATGATCACGAAGAGCAAAAACAGACCCACACTCTGGTTCATATCTGATTTGACAAACAGAATAATCCAGATGCTAAAATAAAAATGATGGGTAATCAAAAAATGGATGGGAAAAGCCAGCTAACGCTTGTGCTGAGATGAAAATGTTGGGAAATCTTGCACATTTGTGATATTTTAGAATGTTGAAAGGGTGTTTCTCTATTCTCTAACCCATGTCTATTTTTTTTATTTGACAATCCAATGTTTCCAAGTCTCAGGTTACTGCTTTTAATGGACGTAGCAATAATCAATATGCAATATTCTAATTTATTGGTGTTTTTGCACAAAACCCAGCCATTAGGGAAGCACAAACCAGTGTATTTCTACATGCCGATCCCAAGGCTGGATAAATGGGGAGGGTTACGTCAGGAAGGGCATCCGGTGTAAAACCTTTGCCAAATCAGCAATACAGAAGTGGTAAGAGAAACCAGTGACATCTGGAAGAAAGAAGGAAGATAAGGAAACCTGGTGGTGGAACCCAGAAGTCCAGGAGTGTATACAGAAGAAGAGGCAAGCAAAGAAGAAGTGGGTAGAGTCAGAGATGAAGAAAGTAGACAGAAGTGCAAGGAGATGAAGTGCAGGGTGAAGAAAGCAGTGGCGAAGGCATTTCTAACATGAAAGATGAATGAACAATGAAGAGATTTATGGATGTGGTGCGAGAGGACATGCAGGCAGTTGGCATGAAGGAGGAAGATACAGAGGACAGGAAGACATGGAGACAGCAGATCTGTTGTGGCGACCCCAAAACGGAAGCAGCCAAAAAGACGACGACGCCTTTTGGTCATTTACTGGCAATATTCACATCACTGACACCTCAGAAGTCATGTTTATATACTTTTATTGTGTGGATTTTATTTATAATACTCTTTGTATTAGAATTTTTAGACCTTTTGATATATTTGCGATTGTATTTCTGTTCCATTATATTGTGGCTTATTTCAAATTTCTAAAACAAGGGGGTTTCTAATAAAGTGGTCAGAGACTGGCCATGATAATGGTCATAAAGTTAAAAAAAATTAACCCAGCTATGGGCCTTGTTTTTTCGAGCAAAACCACATCCTTAGATTAAAAAACATTTAATCCTATTTACGTCTATATAAGTGGGTTTCTAATAAAGTGGCAAGTTACGGTCTATGAAAATGGAGGATAAAGGCCCACGTTTGGGTTCAAAATCTCACTTAGATACACATGCTGTCAATGTTAACACTTTACAAGTGGGGTTTCTAAAAAAAATTAAAATGAAAAACAATTGGATCCGTGTTGGACAAGCCGACCGTCAACTACTACCTCTGTTTAGACCAAAGGTAAAGGTTTACCTTGTCTTTAAGGAAAGATCTGAGCTTTTTTCTGCAGGATCACTCCACCCCTGAAGCAGACTGTCCTAATTGATGCCCCTGCACCTTCCACACGTGGGCAAGGCTGCAAGTTTCTTAATTAAGCTGAAGAGGAAGCTATTACTTTTGGGACAGGTTCAATTGTCTGCTCGACTCTGCCTCAGTGGCTATGCAGGTGATAAACGAAGAGGTGAGAGAGAGAGAGAGAGGGAGAGAGAGAGAGAAGCCGTCCTGACTCATTTCCAGTCTCGCTCAAAAATAGGTTTCTTGAGGACAGGGAGCACTGTTCATTTTTAATTTAGAGAAGGAAAATAAGATAGGCGCTGCTCTGATTAAGGGGAAGGAAAGAGGACTTGAGAAGAAGCTGATTTTCCTGCTGGCTGGGTTACAGGTGCACACTGTGCAGCTGCTCTTCTCACAGCTTGGACAAGTCAAGGAAAATGCTTTATTTCCACGGCTAGACAACCCTATACACTTTGGAAGGAAAACTGTATTTAGCTCTTTGTGGGCAACAGAAAATCATGAACATTTGATGTGACGGGAACATCTGGCCTCATTAGAGCTATGCTTAATTTTATTCATTGTGATCATTTATGCCTGAAATGGGTTTATGCATCAACATTTAGATGTAAGCATCATCCACACATGTTCCAGGAGGCAAGGCTACTCAGCAGATCATCACCCAGAGCGTCGCCCTGCCTCTGCCATGTGAGGAACAGCAGGATCAATGCTTAGACTGATAATATAATATCCAGTCTCAACTTGGTACCCGTGTTGTTTGGACTACTGTTGGACGAGAGCCATCCAATAATCCAGAGACACGCATTAGAGATGCTGAATAGACCCAAAGTGTCCCTAGGTGTGGTTCACAGCCCTTTGCCCAATGAGGGAACCCCTGAAACTCCAGTAAGGACAAGCTTCTCACAGGGTGGATGGATGGCTGGAATAGAACAGGATGATTTAAAACCACTTTTAATGGTTTTGACTCAACAATTTGGCAGAATAGGCAAGGGCACCCTCAAGACCCTGGCTAGGACCAGCAGTCCAGATACTAGATGGATGAATGGAGTTATGAAAGTGCATCTTCATCATCTTCCTACAGCTCCTCCCATTAGGGGTCACCACAGTCCATCTCCATACCTCCTCTTTGTCCTTCTTCTTCTCTATTCTGGCAGCTCCTTAACATCCTTCTCCTGATATACTCCTCGTCCTCTTCTGCACATGTCCAGACTAACACAGCCTCACTTCTCTCTGAGCTGTCCTTCTAATATACTCGTCATGTCCAGCTCCTGATGCAAATCTTGGCAACTTTCTTTCTAATGTCCTGCAGTTTAATATTGATCCATGTTCAACCCAATCCCCCAGTTGAATAACATCTCAAAATATTCTGCAGTCAGTGTTTTGGAGGAAGGCCCTTTTGGAGCTGATAGGAATACAGAACTAACGCAGGCCTTCAGCGCTGTAGCACTTTCACTGTAATTTATTATTAAAGATGTGTTCTAGTCTGCAGAGGCAAACAACATCGCGAACATTAGCCAGGGAAGAGACAGGACAAGGGGAGGGTGGGGGGGGTGGATGTTATTGTGAAGGACAAGGGCATTCAATGTTCAAGTGCAGAATAAAGCCCTGAAACGAGAGTAAACTGGACTTGTAAAAACACTGACCCTTCTTCTGACCCAACACTAAGGTACTCCATTAAGAAGAATATGGCTTGAAACCCAACTGATGAGCCAAAGTGCTTTCCTAGCAGATGATTATGGACTGAGGTAAGGGCTCTAAAAGAGGATATTCCTTCTCCATGCTTTTTCTCCACACGGGTAGTTACCCATGCATTGCTTCTATATATTCCAACACTATGTAGGTGTCAAGCTGTGGTTGAGGTTACTGGATGTAAACGTGGAGCCGTGATCTTCGGACAGGGCTTTCACGGATGATAAAGACAACACACAGCTCTGTCATGACTCAAAGAGGTACACATACCCAGAGTCTTTGATGGACATCTGGCTAAAGGACAACGTGCTAACCTCTGCCAGGTGTGCACAGCCAGGGTAGAGTGACACAGAACATCTGGACTTGTTTCTTCACCGCTTCATGTCTTAAGGTAGATGCTTTGTTCTGCCTTAAGGTAGCTCCCTGTAACCAATGATCCTCCGAAACTGCTCTGGCACAGGGACTGGAATGAAAATGAGAGCCAAAAACATTGCCTGTGGTGACAGTATTACATCAGGATCTCACAACTTTCAGGATGCGACCATCTTTGTGCAGAAACCACAGCACACCTCTGATGAGTCGGGACTGTTTTAATGGAATCGGGGACCAACACAATATTAGCGCTGGCCTCAAAACCCGATGGAAACCGTGACCATTTGCAATTGGGCTTTGTCAGCTTTTTACAAAACATGCTTCAATTTGCGTAAAACTTGACTCGAAATCCACCTACAACAGTGACAAATAAGCGTCACGGTTTAGGGACTAACCCCGAGGATGGTGGGTTCAAATCCCAGATCAGCAGATTGCCTTGAGGTACCCTTCAGCAAGGTACTGTCCACATCACTGCCCCCGGGCGCTGGAATCAGCCGCCTCATGCTGCACGGTGTGTGTGGGTTAAAAGCAGAGGTTGCGTTTCGTTGTGGTTCGCTGTGTGTTCACGAAGATGAGTCACTTTCACTTCACTTTCACTTTATGTAAGAACAGCGACACCGCGAAGGTTCGATTAACCCCGAGAAATACATCATCAAAAGCATTGTAGCCATAAGTATCAAACAGAAGGAAGAACCATCGAAATGATCCAAGCTCTGCAATCGTACACTGATCTCAGCTGTCCAGCGCTCCTCAGAGGGTTCACAGTCTGAGAGCTAGACAAATTAATTTCATAAGCGTAGCTTCGCGTGAAGGGAAACAGCCAAATCAATCACGGAGCTGAAATGGTTTAGCTCAGCAATGTCTCGAAGGGCTGAAGAACTTGTCGGGAGAAAAGGAAAGCGGTGTAGGGTAGTTTGGATGAGTTTGACTCACTGAATCTCAAGGAGTCACGTAGGAGAAGATTTTTAATGACAGCAGATTCTTTGATACGTTTCATCATAAAGGGAGACGTGGGAGCTGCCGCTGGGGGGTGTCAGCCGCTGAAGAGAGTTCTTGTTTGCTGGATGAAGGTCAGCCGGCAGGTTCTGCAAGGAGTTGTTTGTAACTTTTCAACAGAGTCTTATTTCTCATTTAATTTGGTCCGGATCGCAGA
>CM029367.1:2816223-2888723 GCA_017165825.1 Hepsetus odoe
TCACTGTTTTATTTCCTTCTGCAAACTGAAACCCGTCCAACTATCAGGACAGTTCCTCACCCGCTTCATTGGAGCAGCACCCCATAATAACTTCTAATAAAGACGTAATAAAGAATGTGCTCAGGCATCGAGAGCTCAGGAAAAACATCCACACCAATAAGATCGCGTCCTTTAACGGCCCTGAATATTAACACAAAATGAAACTACGCACGACGACAGGAAGTGAATCAGCCACATCTCTCCTGTAACATCGTCCACGCCGTATCCAGCACCGCGATCGGTTTGACTAATACTGCTCGTTTGAATATCGGGAGTGATGGTGTGTGATTATGAGCTTGTGAGGCTGAACTGATTTAGCGGTGCATTAGCATTGCTGTGCAGATTCCACACTCCTCCTTCCGTCTCGTTCTTGCTCTCTCACGCACACTAACGCATCCACGAAAACACACACAGGTGTGTGACTGAAATGAAAGTGAGGAGAACCAGCCGTCTCCCCGCAGAGAGTTATAATTAACGCCTCGGCGAGGGGCGGCCAGCGGCAGATCCGAGCGAGAGAGGGCGAGGGTACGCCCTAAACATGAATAAGACACGCGGATTATGCTTTTTGATGATGTTATTTCATTTGATACTTGATACAAGTGAAAGTGACTATTTTGTCATTGTGAAACGGCGAGACACAACCAATACAAACTCTGCTTTTAATCCACACCGTGCAGCAGGAGGCAACTATTGAAAGCTCCCAGGGAGCAGTGACGTGGACGATACCTTGCTCAAGGGTACCTCGGGGTGTCCTACTGGTCTGGGATTCGAATCCACCACCTTCTGATCCTGGAGCGAACTCCCTGACCACTAGGCCACGGCGATGCATAATCGGAGATGTTTGCAATTGGGTGTGGTCCAGGCTTTGAACGGGTGGTTGGTTGAAGAAATGGTGACTGCACATTGGTTAACTGGCCTGCTATAAACCATACAAACAAAAAATTGCCCCCTAGGTGAGAGAGTGTGTGTGTGTGTCTGCCCTGCAATGGACTGGTGACCTGTCCAGTGTGTGTCCCCACTTTAGATCAAGAGTGTGTATAAGACCCTAATTAGATCAAGCAGCTCAGAAAATGAGTGATCGATCAACCACAGGGTCTTAAATTGGTAAAACAAGATGATGTCGTGAAGTTGGTAGAGACCGGGAAACATGTGAGGATCACACGGTAGTTGGTGGACACTTCCATGACTTGCTAGCCAATGCAGTGAACTGCAAGCCCGACGTTTGTCTGTCTTTCAAACACACAACTCCTCTTCAAATTAGTGAGAAGATGTGAGAAGATGTGAGAAGAGCAGTGAGATTTAAGAACATTCTCAAATGTGGTAGGCTTCTCCAGGATCAGCCAGAGACAACAACAACCCTCTCGTCCAGGCGTTCACCTGGCAGCACTTGTAAACAAACTTGCAGCCAAGCTGGTAAATCTTGGAGGGCAACGAGCAGAAGGGAAACACACACACACACACACACACACCAATCCATTACTCTGCCCATCCTACCGGCAGGCGCACGCCGCTGCTTTCTAACCACGCATGCCCTCCCCGCTCCCATTATCACATATCAAACCAGTGAGCAAATCTGATTCCAGCTGAGACTCCCAAATCTCATCCTTTTCTCTCGCTCCCTCCATCTCCGCCTCATCTCCCACTGCCGACCCGCCGTCTAGCGCAGCTCGTGCTGCATATTTATAGAAACATTGTGCCGGCGACGAAAAAAGCCTACTAATCAACACTTTAGGCGAGAGTGAAACAGCAGGGATGACAGCAGAAGACAGATGGACAGACAAGTGACCCTGCCTCTCATTATGTTTCTCAATATCTGGTCACGTAAACACGATAGCAGGTATAAGTGAGTCATGAGTCTGGAGCAACAACTACACATCCTGTTTGCACCACTCCCGGCCAGATTACACGCTCAGATGGTACTAAACTCCGGGGTGGTACCTCTTGTCTCACCTCGTGGTCCCCTCACCTTCAGCACCTTTATTTACGGGACACAATTTTGGACGTACTCCTTCCACCCCAGCTCCAGGTCTTCTATTTTATAATCGAAAGTGTAGAGAACACACTCCAATAAGACGTGTTGCTACGTTTAGATCTGCCTTCTATTCATTTCTAACATACTGGATAAAAAAGCAACATCAAATTGTGGAAATGTACCATTTACATCTTTGTTTTTTTTTCACCCCATTACAGTGAGGTCCATATATATTTGGACACTGACAAGTTTTGTTTTTGTACCTGCTTACTGAAACATATTCCAATGATAGTTCTATAATGGACGTGGACATAATGTGTGGACTCTCAGCTTTCATTTGAAGGTCTCCACATTCAGACTGGATGAAGGGTGTAGGAAGTCCAGCTCTTTAACTCGTGCCACCCTCTTTATACAGGGACCAAAAGTAACTGACTCAAAGGCTATTTGATGGGCAGGCGTGGGCACTTCCTTCGTTATGTCGTTATCAATTAAGCAGATAAAAGGCCTGGAGTTGATTTGAGGTGTGGCGCTTGCATGTGGAAGATTTCGCTGTGAACAGACAACACGTGGTTGTAGGATCTCCATGCAGGTGTAACAAACCCATCTGAGAAATTGCTACAAAATCAGGAGCGGCAAAATCTACAGTTTGGTCCATCCTGAGAAAGAAAGAAAGCACTGGTGAACTCATCAGCGCAAAAAGACCTGGACGTCCACAGAAGACAACAGTGGTGGATGATCGCAGAATCATTTCCATGGTGAAGAGAAACCCCTTCACAACAGCCAACCAAGTGAACAACCCTCTCCAGGAGGTCGGCGTATCGATTTCCAGCTCTAACATTAAGAGAAGACTGCATGAAAGTAAATACAGAGGGTGCACTGCAAGGTGCAGCCACTCATAAGCCTCAAGAAAAGAAAGGCTAGATTGGACTTTGCTATAAAAAAAAAATAAAGAAAAACACATCTAAAAAAGCAAACACAGTTCTGGAAAACATCCCAGATCAACCTCTACTAGAATGATGGCAAGAAAAAAGTATGGAGAAGGCGAGGAACAGCTCAGGATCCAAAGCATCACATCATCTGTAAAACATGGCGGAGGCAGTGTGATGGCTTGGGTGTGCACGGCTGCCAGTTTCACTGGGACACTAGAGTTTATCGATGATGTGACGCAGGACAGAAGCAGCCAAATGAGTTCTGAGGTGCTCAGAGATGTACTGTCTGCTCAGATCCAGCTAATGGAGTCAAACTGATTGGGCGGCGTTTCATAACACAGATGGACGACGACCCACAACATCCAGCCAGAGCAAACAGGAGTTTATTAAAGCACAGAAGTTTCTTGAACGGCCAAGTCATAGTAAAATGTAACTACTTTCTATGATATCTGCAGAAACCGTTCTCCTTTTCTGAGCCACGTTTCTCTTGGAAAAACAGAACCCTCGAGGTTCAGGGTTTAAGGGGTTAATAGCTATCAGCGTGTGAAAGGGAAACAGACGGATTCGGCCTTTTTTAGCAGGTGAGCTGCTGATACAGAAGTTAGTTTCTAGCTGAGAAAAAAAAAAAAAAAAAAAAAAACCAGGTCTGCTCCCAAACTGTCAATCACAGATTGTACCAGATGGTGGGTGCAGAGTTTACTTGCACAGGACCCAATCGGGATCCCAGACCTTCCCTTCTAATGCAGGAACACACCTACCGGGCAATTTCCATTTGAGTTGCATCCTCGAAAACGTTATTTTCATTCTCCATCGCCCTCCCAACATCGAGACCCGTTTCAGCCTGAATTAACAAAAATCACAGAAAAGACGTCCCTCTGTGTGTCCATCGGTGCAGGACAGAGTGAAGGAGAGTGAGAGAGAGGACAGGGAGAGTGGACGGTGGAGTTCAGGGTGTGTGGAGTGTGTGTCCGTGATGGAGAACTAGTAGAGACGGTGATGAAAGTGAAGCGGTGAAGTTCATGTGGATTATTTTCAGTAGATTGTTTTTATTGGAGTTGAAGTTCGAGGCTTTAATAGTCTTTAATTCTATTAATATGGAGTGAGATTCAGTTCACTTTCAGCACAGACAGACGCTCCAGACGTCCTTCAGAGGAGACACGTCTCACTTTGCACTCTCAGTACACTCCTGTACTTTTACTTTACACTCTCAGTACATTCCTGTACTTTTTACTTTGCACTCTCAGTACATTCCGGTACTTTTTACTTTGCACTCTCAGGACATTCCGGTACTTTTTACTTTGCACCCTCAGGACATTGCGGTACTTTTTACTTTGCACCCTCAGGACATTGCAGTACTTTTTACTTTACACTCTCAGTACATCCTGTACTTTTTACTTTGCACTCTCAGTACATTGCAGTACTTTTTACTTTACACTCTCAGTACATTGCAGTACTTTTTACTTTACACTCTCAGTACATTCCAGTACTTTTTACTTTACACTCTCAGTACATTCCAGTACTTTTTACTTTACACTCTCAGTACATTGCAGTACTTTTTACTTTACACTCTCAGTACATTCCGGTAGTTTTTACTTTACACTCTCAGAACATCCTGTACTTTTTACACTGATTGAGGTGAAGGGCAACGGTTCACCAATATTGTTAGTGTTTCTGATAAAGCGGCCAGTAAGTGCACACTACTCGTTGTTTACATGCACCGCACATGTAATATCACACACACCGATTTGTAGAGACTTGCAGTCGTCCTGCTGTTCTGAGCAATTAGTGCCCATCTGAGCTCCTACTCTGACAATCTGACACACACACACACACACACACACACACACACACACACACACACACACACACACAGCCATAATAAGCCTTCCAAACAGCCTTCTTGACATCCTATAAAAAGGCTGACCTTGCCAACAACCTCTAAATAAAAACTGCTCCTACTGGCCCAACACACAACACATATGGTCCACTGCATTCACAGCTTCACGTACACACAGAGCATTTGTGAAAGTTCTTCATGTCCTATCAGTTTTATCAGCCAAACTTCAGACCATTTAAATTCCGAAATGAGTAAGAGGGGTGTGAAGTTGTTTGCTTACCTGATGCCTCGTCTTGACACTTTATTACAGTTACAGCCCTGCGCAAAAAGTCACACACTCATTTCTTCATATTTTGCTTTCGAAGAGCCACTTTCTTGTATTTTTAATGCGCTGCTGAGGAACAGATCTCCAGATCTTCCTGAAGGACAAAAGTTTGTTTCTCATTTTCACTACAGTCCCTGTACCTGAGCACTTTCACAGATAAAAGCAGAGTGGGATCATCTCCACAGAGAACGAGAACAAAGGAACAGGTCTTACTTGACCAGAAAGCTTGGTTAAGAGACTTGATTAAGAATTTGGCAAAAATTGACTTTAAAGCTGGTTCGAAATCCACAAACTCCCTTTGACTGGATTGAATAGAGCATTAAAAAATGGCTTAAGATTTTTGCAGTATTATATACATTTTGTAGGAGATGGGAGGGGAGGTCACCGAAGAAGACATTCTTACACTTTCATAAATGAATTATTATTGGACTTGAACTTCCAAGCCTGTATTCTGTTCTCAGACTGATCTGTTTCTGAGACAGGCGTTAGGAAGGGCTGAGAGAATCTGATCTGTTGAGAATCTAGTCCAATGAAATATGATTTTCCCAATAATATCAGTCCCCCAATCCTTTCTTTATTAAAACAAATCTCTGCAATTGCATTGTCGTAATTGTATTTTTAGACATCTGACACTGTATTTCATTAGTCATAATGCCGATGGTGGGTCTCCATAATAACATTTGTACCTATTATTTTGAACATTCACATATTGCATTGTTAATATCCGGACTGGCTTTTCATTTGGGACATCTGGTATTAAAATTGTGAAAGCTGAATCAAAGAACAAATGAGTTTAATCTGGTATGAATTTACTTGCAGATTTCCAACATACAAAATGACCTCCCACCAGGTCATGGGTTTGACTGGATTCCTGTCACCTTCACGAGCTCCGGCTCCAGCTCTCCTATTGACCCTGATTAGGATCAGCAGCTCAGATAATGGATAGGCATGAATGGAAAAAGAGACTTTAATCCCAAGGTAAAAGGTGGATATTTGAGATGATGGTCATTGTTGGGAAGAATTACCAAACAGATTTCTGAAAGTCTACCTGGTTTATTTCTCTCATGTTCAGTTAAAACACTTAAAAGGGAAGAACCAGAAGAACATCAGAACCTGGAGAAGATGCCTCAAGACTTGGAAGTTAGTTGCAGAAGATCATGACAAGATTCCAAACATGCATAATTCAAGCATAGCAATGGATTTCTATTTCTGAGCTCAACCAGAAATCTTTACAATGTCTGCAGATGTACCTGTCAACGTTCAAGAGGAGAGATGAAGATCTACCAGCTTCAGAACCAAGATGGGTCAATCAATTTGCCAACTGGTTTGTGATTGGGGACATCACTGTCCTGAGCAGTCTAGAGAATCTCAGCAGACCCTGCAGTTATTTGCTGGGTCTTGGGTCTGTTAAGCTTTGGATAATGCCAGTTGAGATCTTCTCCATAAGTTAAACTTCAGGTAAACTGTTTCTAAATGACTTTCAGTCTGATTGCAACTTCACACATGTTTTCTGGTACAATTTTGAGACTGTAACTGTTGTAAAACAGAGGAAAATGAAGTGAAAATTTCATTGCATACATCATGGAGAAAGAGATTCAATATACCCATATATACCCAGATGAAAGGGGATTGTTTATTTTGAAAGAAAAAGAGCGATAGGACGTTATTTTTTTCTTTACTAGCATTATGTTGAGGTTGCATTTCAGGTTTATCCAGCTCCCACATGGCTGTCAATGTTTTTCTTTCTGAGCAAACCAAAGCTCCAGAACAGACTATACACCTGGTTGGATATCTATTATGGAAGCCTGACTTGTTCTACCGCTCCCTGGAGGCTCAGATGGACCCTACAGCAAGAAAGCACAGAAGAGAAGTTTCTCAAAGGCAACGAGAAGCTTACCAAAGAGCTGGTGTGGTGCTCAGACACCTCTGTAATTTCCTCAGCATCATTTCACTGAATACACCACACGGACAGTACAAGCTGTGCTGATTTCCAGGCTTTTCTTCTGGCTCATTGGATGTTCCACTGCTCAGCTGTACACACTGGTCTTCTATTTAATCTGTTTTTGAAGGTTCTGGACATATCTCTTCTTTGGAGTGATTGTACCTGCTGCTGTTGTTCTACACTGAAGAGCATTGGACTCATGAATTTGCAGCATCGTACCGTTTCTGGCCTTCAATCAGGGCATACACATAAATTTGACCACTTTATGGAAAGCAGACAGTTGTGCTGACTGGTATTACAAAATGCACCAGCAGCGTCCAATCAGTTTAAGAGACCAGCTGTATCGATATATTTACCTCAACAATGTAGCTCTGTGGGTAAAGTGAAAGTGACAGTTTCTCATTGTGAAACATGGCGCAGCACAAAGTGAACCACAATGAAATGCAACCACTGTATTTAACCTACACATATACACCAGTGGGCAGCCATATCCAGTGCCCAGGGAGCAATAATGGGGACGGTTCCTTGCTCAAGGGAACCTCAGGAAAACCTACAGGGTCTGGGAATTTAACCCACGACCAACACTAGGCCACCGCCGCCCCTTTCATAAATTAAATACATCAAAGTTAATAATGTTACAATAAATTGGATAACCGATTAAATTTAGATTAAGTAATTATTAATCTACATTTTTATTGCTTATTTGTTTGAATATATAAATATCATTTAAATATAATTTTCCATATTTTAATATGGTCATATTTTTATTTTACTAATAGTGTCATGCTTCCAACTCAACACAAAGTCAACAGACCACAGAAGTTGGTTTAGATGGTAGACCTACATCTCCTGCAGCCTTCTGGACACCTCCTACATACCTCCACACCTCCTACTCCTACAAATGCTCTACCACCAAAATACAATACATAGAGGCTTTGTCCTTGAAGGTGCACATTGAAGTGCTCCTCACCCATTTTAGCTCAGAGTAGGGTAACCAAGGAGTGAGGTTTTGTAACCAAAAAGCTGATTAGCTGTTTTGGACAGGAGGTCTTCAGGACCAGAGTTTGGGAACACCTGTTGAAGAAAGTGCCAGGTAAGATGGGAGGACCAAAGATTAGCAGAACACTGATTGGTGTGTGAAAATGCTTTCTTTGGAAATGATGCAGTCACTGTAAAAGCCAAGTCCTTGGCCCCACTGCGGACTGAGGCCTAGGCTCACAAAACTCTCTGGAAGCAAAAAGGAAGTTCCTTGACGCCAGTCATGAAAGATCGGGGTCAGAGAGCAGGAAGGATTGATGAATGGGAGATTCTGGGGTTCGGACAAGCAAAGGGGCCGGGGTCACCTGGGCAGGACGAATGCATTCACTGTGAGTTTTCCACCATGTAGGAGAAGGAGAAGGTCAGACAGATCAAGGGTTTCCTCTCCGCAATCTCACCCAAAGCTGTAATCTCCTATTTCACTCTTAAACACAGAGCCCCTACACGTTCACCCTCAGCTGCACACAATAGAACACCAGCTATCTTCTGTCTCCTTTAATGCAAGAAGAACGCAGCTATAGGTTTGCTTTGAAGCCTCCAAATAATCAGCATATCTCGCGGATATTTTTCTTATACCAAGTTTGCAGACGCCGCCCACAGAGCCTACTCTCACACAGGGAGCATACATCCAAAAGCAATGTAGGGTACGAAAGGAAGCATGAAAAGCAGATGTCAGACTTTCAAAGAGTCTCACATCATTCCAAGCAAAGAGAAGATCAGACCAAAGTGCAGAAGTGACTTATAGGTGTATAGCTTGCTTAGGTGTGCCAAAGACAAAGAGAATATTTTAAAGCGCTGTATGTTTAAAGTGGAAGTGGAAGAATTGGTACCATTTTTTCCAATCAAGGCAATGAACTGACAAACTATAAGTATAAAAATGGAAGCGCTAGCTTTTTGAAGATCCCACCTGGTTTACTTCTTCCAGATCTTGCTGCCTTTGAGGTTATGCATGCTGCCAACAAGTTGCATCTTCTGCAATTACACTGAACGATGTAAATGCATCCGTTTGTATGCGTTTCTTAGATTTGTACTAGTAATCTGCAAGGATTTAAACCACTTTTCTCCAATTTGTGGCCTTCTCTCCCAATTTTCTCTCGCCAGTGGTGCCCAGTTTCACCCGATAGTTGTTAAAGCTCTCCACACGATGCTGTAAAGATGACAGGCCACTTGGAAGGATCTTTTTGCAGATATAAAGAAATGTGATAAATTAGTGCGTTTGTGAACAAATAATGTAATAAACACGGTTCAAATAAGACACAGCAGGGAGCGCTGGGAACAAGAAGGTTCGATTCCCAGCTGGGACAGCCTGGATGCCTTCTCTGTAGACTACCTGCTGCAGGCAAGAGACAGAGATGCCAATTTGTTGTCTTGGTGCAGATTTGTCTAGCAAAAACTCTGGGATACACTGACGACATTCACCCAATGAACACTGGGAAAGGCTCCACAGATTTCCCCACCCCCACCCAACCAACACACCGCTTAGAAAAATCAGCTCAGAGGATGGAGGGAAGATCATGGCTTTCCTAGCAAACATGGCAGCCTGTAGACTCAAACTACAAAGTATTTCTAAAACTGTGTCTGATGGGCATTACTGATTGGCCAGTATGTTTAGTTAAATTGAGTCCAATAGTGAAAATCTCCGCTGCTTAATTCTCATTGGAACCTCATTGGACAGCTTGAAAACGGCAACGTCGAAATAAAATGAGTCCTAATTGGAAAACCCAACCTGTCGATAGGGGATTGGACACGATTCACGTAAAGATTAAATACATTTCTAACCCTAATCAATTTAGTCTACCGCGAACCATCAGCACCAATCATTTATGATCATTTTCCTCGGCAGGTATTCATCACCTGGATATCGACGTTGGCCCATTTTGTCGACTTGTGCAGGAATACGGGGACGCGGGGATGAAGTACTAATGTGATCCACCACCATGTCCTGCTGTGTCCCACTCGTGAAGACTTAATCCAAGCCCAACATCCTCTCCTCACACACGACAACAGGGCGGTTGACATTTTCTTCTTGAGAAATGACTCGACACTGGAAGTCCTGATATGGAAACACCGTTATGAACGACGCCCTGCCGTTTTGCATACAAATTGCGCATGCATAATTCATGAAGAGCATGTGATTTACATGTCAAGGCAGACTCTTGAGCAAGCTGCGAAGTGGAGTGTGGATTCCCAGAAAAGATGTGACTGCAGGTAATTAGCCGCATACCCACCGGCGACATTTTGCATGTGTGAAGGGGCTGTTGACCAGTTTTTCAAGGTCTAGTCAGGTATTTGAAAGCTCTTGAGCTTTTGGCTTCACTGCATATCCGTTTGGTGCTTCTAGGACAGGTAGTAATGGTCTTATTCCTGCAGTAGAGAACGTTTTTAATGAATTTCTCCTACATTAGTGATGGATTAGGCTGCACGATAGACTGAGATGCGATTACAAGATGCACGGCAGGTACAGGGCTTTCATTAGTATCAACAAACGGATTTAATTAAGGAAACATATCGCACAGCAGGAACCGGATGTGGGAATCTAGCAGCTGCTTGATGCTGTCAGTGTAGTGCAAGGGCTTTTTTCAAGCAGTGCTACAAACCAAACAGGACCACGGCTTGCCAAGCTGAAGTCTGTCAAGTGGGTTCGGGTTTAATGATTTGGGTTTAACTCTAATTGCCTTATTTTTGTACCCAGTATTTCGATAGCATTTGATTTACATGCATATGAGGAACACATGGTAATGTGCCAAACCAAGAGATGCCTCATTTTATTTTTTAAAATATTCCAAACAGGTCATCCATATTGGATGAAGCATGAAGTGAAAGTGACTATTTTGTCATTGTGAAACAGCACACAGCGAGAAAATGAAATTCAGAGCCTGCTTTTCACAACATACGCACTCTGCAAGCGATTAAAGAGCCCGGGAAGCATTGGTGGGAGCGTTACCTTGCTCAAGGGTAACTCCTGGTCTGGGATTCAAACCCACAACCTTCAGACCCTGGGACCTAAACACTAGGCCACCGCTGCCTCAGTTGTGATCGAATTGTGATTCATGATTGGAGAATTCAACCCATCCGTTGGATGGTCCAAAATCAGTATCTCCATGCACAGCAGCTTCTAGAAGATGGGCTTTTATTTGTGTGTGTTCATCTCCTTGGAGGATGAAGCTCTTCACAGCAATGTTGATGGTCCCCACTCTTCTGTATCACCGAAAAGCACTTCATGATAGTCAACACCCAGATGAACTTACTGTACTCATTTTAATGCTTCAGGAGGCAAGTTGCTTTCAGTGTGACCTTTAACCTGCAAAGATGTCAGAGATTATGGAGGATTCATCTGATTACAAATGGACACGTCATAATTCCTGGAAAACCCATCCCATGATCAACTCTTTCATTGTGCTGTAGAAGAGAGCGTTTGGTCAGAGGAAAGGTTTACACGTTCACGTGCTCGGGATCGTTAAATAAACTGAAACTGAAACTTCATTTCGAGGCCCTCGCTGCCCGGAACGCTGCATAGGGATCAGTCAGGATGCTTTTCTGTCAAAGCAGGCGTCAGTCACCATGGGCTGAAACTGTAACCGGATCCGACTGGACTCATTTAAACCATAACTCCGCGCTGATGCTATTGGTCGCACAGTGGGAGCCAATACTGAATTTACTGAGAAATGACTATGCTGCTATTTTTATGGCATTTCTAGAAATATATTTCGATTATAAATACATTTAAGAGAAATAGGCCGAAGCATTCTACACACGTTACAGCACGTCACCAGAGCAAAGCCTCTTGAATGAGAAAATCTAAATGACCTCTGAAATGTATGAGCACATTAAGGAATGAAAAACACGGCACGGAAGAGACTTGAAGGGGTGAACGTAATCCGGCACGGTCGAGAAGCCGTCGCTATCCCTGTCGAATGGCTTCTGAGCAGCCTGTTCAACACGATTAGTATTTTTAGGCAGATAACGGTTAATGAGGCAAAACTTGTCCTAGCGCTGTGATTAATTTGGCCGGCAAGTGAAAGATAAGTTAATTACGGTCCAATCTGCAGCCACGTTAGTCTATCTCAGTCAAAATCATCTCCACAAGCCACACACACACACACACACACACACACAAACCAGCCAAGTGTGCATTATACACACATTACGCATGCACATATGAAGAAGAAGAAAAAAAAACATATAAATTTAGAAATGCAGAATATATTAGGGAGGATATTTGCATTTGATCAATATTTCAAGCTCATTTATGTTTAGTAAAACCGAGCCAAAATACTTTCACCTCAATTTAAACTCATAAAATAGTAATTATATGCAAATGACTCTTTCTTTTCCAAAGCTAGGCTCATATTCCAATTTCTGTATTAAAAAAAAAGGGTTTGTATGAGCTTCTGCAGATATGAGCATGAATAATACTGAACGTCAGCACATCCCATATCTGTGCACCTCTGATCTTATAGACAGCTAAACAGGCAGATAGACAGACAGACAGACAGACGGATGCAAGGGATTATAGTTGTCCCACAATATTATATATATATATATATATATATACACACATACATATTGTGTATATACCCTCACAAGAAGGTTGCCCTGAGGTACCCCTGAGCAAGGTACCGTCCCTGTCACTGCTCCCCGGGCGCTGCCCACTGTCCACTGCTGCACGGTGTTTGAGTGCATGGGTTAAAAGCAGAGGTCCAATTTCACTGTGGTTCACACTTGCTGTGCTGTGACCTCGCAATGACAAGGGTTGTCACTTTCACTTCATATATATATATAAATATATATAGCATTGATATGAAGGATAATCGAAACAAATGGCTCTTTTTATTAAACGTGCATTCATCGATTAATGTATTTCTTTACAACTGAATCTGATCAGTGCACTTGCTCGTACTCCTTTTCCACCGTGTTATCCTGTACCATTTTTTTTTTTATTTTGCTACATTTTTAATTGATATTAAAATAAACAAACAAAAAAGTCTCAGTGATAATTAAAGTGCTGTCAGATTTTTGCACCTTAAGTACCATAATACTATCTTCAGCAAATGTTGGAAACTTTGTCAAAATAAAGGTCTCAACAGGCTATGAAATCCCATTCTGCAGGAGAGGTAGCGTAAAAGTGTTTTTAATCAGCACTAAAGAGTTAATGAGGTGAAACCTGTTGCAACAAAAGCAGGTCAGCCTAGATTAGCCATAGATTTAGTCTGAATTTAGAAGCAGTCCATTGCATAAGCAGACAGAATGCAGAATGAGGTCCAACCATGAACCACCAAGTGTGAGGACCTTACGCTGATTACTGTCGTGCACTGACTCAATCCCGCAAGACCCTAAATAGAAAGCAAATCCATTCAAATTTCTGAAAACTGGATTTGTTATCTCGAGTTAATCCCATCTATTGTCAGTGGGGTGAGGAAATTGAAAAAAAAAATAAATAAATAAATAAAAACGGTTGAATCCCAATGCTTCTCATGAAGAACACATCTTCATGATCTTAACCAGCTGGAACAGATCTATTAAAGCTTGAATAGAATGACTGCTGTGTGATATCACTTTCAATGCTCTGAGAAAGCAAAATCAAATGTGTCTAATTGGACCCCTGACACTGCTGGAGTTTGAATTTGAGATTTCCTGACAATAGAGGCGAACTTTAAATCGACAAATCATGGACCTCCTTGTTTTCCTCCAGAAAGGTACAATTTTTTTAAATATATTTCAATTTTGTAAGCATTTCATTCACTCCCCAAACTATATGGTCAATATGCAAAACAGCGCACTCCAAAATGAGACCGTTTTAAATGAACCTTTATTATGAAATCATAATCAGTGGCTTAGCGCAGCCTCTGGATAAAAAATGGACCAAAACTGAAGATAAGCGCTAATTAAAGTTTATAATGTGTTTCATTTGTGGTATTTTATCTCTTTTCTGGGTACTTCTCATATAAATGCCTCCCTTTTAGGGGCCAGAAGTAACCGGACAGTAGTTTTTAAAAATAAAAAATCTAAAAAATAAGAGGGTATTTATATCTATACAGGTTCATTTTCTGATCTTGTTTCTCATTTTAGAAGCCATAAGTAATAAGACCTTGGTTTCTTTTCTAGCTGTGTCATTTTAACTGGAAAAAGGTCAAATACAATAGAAGAAGCTGGAAATCCTCCATTAATGAAAGCTGTTGGTCGGCGTTAGGTGTAGCGGATCTCTACAAAATGCTTAAAAATCTTTTTTCTGGTCTCCAACGCCCGTGGCTGTTCCCTAATTTTAGCTTCCTACGTAAGACATGGACTACAGTCTAATGATGAAGGCTGTGCATCAGGTTTCTTAAGAAAAATGTAGGGAATCCACTTCCTTGGCGACTCGTGGCCCGAGCGCTACGCTGAGGATTCAAACAACTTGCTGGGAAGAGAGCGAGTCAACTTTTCTTCTTAGCCATGAAGTGCCGCCTACGGCTGAACGGGGGAAGACCTCCCTCCACCTAACGCTTTGCTAAGTGGAGCAAAGTCATGGGGGTAAACTGTGGAGTTCAGAGTTCAATTTTCTTTGAGAGGACAATAAAATGAGGCACTCTTACACTTAGTGCATAGTCGAACCCTCTCCATATTGTCTAGAGGGATGCTATTAGCAGCACTGCCATGGCATGAAGATGGAAATGTCTGCTATGCATGTGTTAAACTGGGTGATGATTCTAATTCAGTGGTGTCAAACCACACTCCTGAAAGACCATAGCAGCGTGATCTTTGATTGAACACAGCTGAACCATCCTACATTTACATTTAGAGCATTTATCAGATGCACTTATCCAGAGAGATGTTGCCTAACGATGGTGAGCATCTCTCTGGAGTTATTAAGCGTTAAGGGTCTTGCTCAGGGACTCAGATGATGCCGGAGCGGAAAGAGCCAGGCTTAAACACACAACTTCTTGGACCACGTAGATCCATACTATGGAGTATCAAACCCCTGGCCTACTGCCTCCAGCATCCGGCAAATGAGGTAAGAGGCTCAACCAGTACAATCTGCCCTCCTGTTGTAAATAACAAATCATTTTGACACACTTGAACGAATGGATGGATGGGAGAACTTGTAGACTGATGAATGGATAGATAGATAAATAGATGGATGAATGAATTTATCAACGAAAAGATGGATGTATTAAATGGATGGATGTTTACTGAAGAACATGCAACTTCAGGGAATGCAGCTTTGACGGTCTACTATGACCAGCTGCAGACCTGCTACACGATTAAGATGATGAGTGGATGGACGGGTAATCTTTGAGGAGCATGCAACCTTAGTAAAAGCAGCTGTAAAGGACCACCAGGAAAGAAGGAAGGAAGGAAGGATGGACGGACAGACGGAACCTTGGGATTCATAGCAGAGGTTTATGATTTTTATGAAATATGTATGTTTTCCAAGAAAGTTTATTCTATTAACACTTACTTCCTGCTGACAACGGCCCATCATTATAGCCGGAGAGCCCCAAAACCTTGTAAACGTTTATAGTGACAAGAATAAAAAGGGCTTTTTCATAAAGATACATCTAAAATGGAGCATTTGTTATATTAATGAACAGATTCACCATTTTTTTTTTTCATATTTCATTTTTTTAAATATACAAATGTGTTTCTTAATACACTGATGTTTTAAGGTAAAGAGCTCAGGTAAAAAAAAACAAAAAAAACAAAGAGATGTTTGTTGAGGCCTTCAGTCTAGTGAACATGATCAAGTTTACTGCACTTTTTTCTCTGATTTGTTTCTCATTTTAATCAGTCAGAAACAAGTAACAAGACCAGCTATGCTATACGGGTTGGAGGCAGTGATGAAAAGACAGGAGGTGGAGTTAAAGATGCTGAGATTTTCGTTGGGTGTGACGAGGATGGAGAGGAATAGAACCAGGGGGACAGGTCAGATTGGACAGTTTGGAGAAAAAGTTAGAGAAGTGAGATTGCGTTGGTTTGGACTTGTCCAGAGAACATCCAGGATGTTGAAGATGGAGCAGCCAGGGAAGAGGAAAAGAGGAAGACCATAGAGGAGGTTTATGGATGTGGTGAGAGAGGACATGCAGGTGGTCGGTTTGATGGAGGAAGATGCAGAGGACAGGAAGAAATGGAAGCGGATGATCCGCTGAGGTGACCCCTAAACGGGAGGAGCCGAAAGTAAAAGAAAACTTTGGCCCATCATTGAGGGCTTTTTAGTCACTAAACGGGTCCTTCTCTTGGAAGGCCAGCATAGTTATATTCCCTGCTCCAGCACACCTGGTTCGACTCACCTGTACATGACCAGGTTTGGAGAGTGTGTCTGAAGAGGGACACCCCTAACTGTCCCGGACACCAGCTCTCCAAGGACCAGAACAGTATCTCTTTAAATAATATGGATTTCTGGCCCAACCAGCAAGCAAGTCCACCATTTCTTCTCAGAAAATGAAACAAAGCGACAGTGCTCCACAAAGCAAGTCCCAGCTCAACAGTCTGATGACCAAAGCTTGTCACATCGAAAAGCGAGCTTAAAAACAAAAGGACGTTTCGCCTGCGGCCGACAACATCTACCAGGCGGGAATCTGGAGATGTATCGCCGGCTGACTTGGCATCTCACTGAAAGACGAGCAGAAAGGAAGACGAGTGCTGCGATCACTCCTGTCTTCTCCAAAAAGGGGCTACGGCCCATTTCATCTGGACGTCCGCTCCCCGCCTCGCCTCTCCTGTCTGCCTTTATTGCAGTCGTGCGGAAAACATTTCAAGTGCTGACCCTGAGGAAGCCAGAAGAGCAAGAAAAGGATTTCTTTGTTCTTGTTCACTTATGCTACTTTTCAAAAGGCTGAAAGATCTAAAACCTCTAGATTGGGGGATGCATGTGCGAGAAGATGACTTTGAACCTCACAGGTTTCAATCAAGGGCCAGCTAAGAAGTCATAACAAATGAGTCTAGAATGGTGACCAGAGCTGTAGGTCTTCTAAAAAGACCAAGAATGATGGAGACCAGCAAGTCCAGAGATGGCGATCAGAGCCGAGGCTAGATGATGTAACCAAACGGGCTGTGAGTTCATCATTAAAGGATGCAATTTATCATTTAATGACTCTTTCTATTTCAAATATCAATTAAAAATAATCGAAATACATTTTTGTGTCAAGGTTTTAGGAATTCGAGTATAAAAATGATTAAAATGAATACAAAAATTGGGGGAATACCAGATTGAGTTCAGTTCCAATTTTGAGGCTTTATTTGGAAAAAAAAAAAAATAATAAAAAAAAAAATTCAAGAAATAGGATTAAAAGACCAGGATTTCAGCCCAGATCCATTTTTTTTTCCCCCTACAAAACAGAGTTTATGAATGCAGTAATACATGACATTCAGCCATGCAAATAAGGTATCATCTACTTAAGTACACACATAACTGCACACTAGCAAAAATGTAGCTTTTAACTGATGTTGAAATAAATGTGTTTAATCAAGAAACCACTTCAGACGTTCTTTTTTTTTTGTCCTAGTCATCTTTGGCACTAAATCTGCATAAATCCAAACATTGAAATTGCATTTATTTTTCCATACATGCAAAGTCATTTGAAGCAACTCCTAAATAAACATTTACCAGCTGATAGGGACTCGATGTTGATCTTTCATCAAGTGCTGGGCTATTGGGGAGTTGCTAAGCAACGGTAATGGTGCACGTCCTGCATTTAGACAGAAATCTGATTACTGGGGGACTGATGTATTTTCTCAATTTCAGATAACTGAAGCACTTGTAAATGTGTCGAACAGATTATTACCAAAATCAGATTTTCTGCAGATATCGGAGACACTCGTGAGAATGAGGTCTTCTAATTAGGGCTATAAACCTCGATTTCAGAGAGGCTCAGTGTGTTCTGGTTACTGCTGGCTGATAAACCTATAGGGTTGCTTGTGACGGATGTGAACGGTCGCACCCTTGGTTCCTGTTCCAGGGTAACACCCTCTCAAGAGGACTTACATTAGCATTAGCTTAAGCCTTGGCTGCAAAGTCTCGAGACGCTCCTAATTTCCTTACATTTTGGAACAGAATTAGCTTGCTGGTGCAAGATTACTAGTTTCTGCTTCTCCAACTTAAACCTTTGTCAGGTTTTACTCAAAGGTACCTCAGGGCAACTTACTGGTCTGGGAGTAGAACCCATAACCTTCTGATACTGGGGCCTAGTCCCTAAACACTAGACCACTGTTGCCCCTAGTGCTCCAGGCTGCAAAGTGCCTAAAGATACAAGGTTCTAGATAAATGTGGAACCACCCAGTGTTCAGCATCAGCAGTGAACTGATCACCTGATCATCTGGAATCATCTGCACCTGTTTCTTCACTGCTTCATGTCTTAAGTGAGACGCTTTGTTCTGCTTGAAGGTTCAGACGTAGATCACTGTGTGGATTAACCAACACAGAACTATCAAACTGCTCAGGTACAGAGACTGGACTGAACATGAGAGACAACAACACTGTCCTTCAGGAAGATCTGGAGAACTGCTCAGGTACAGAGACTGGACTGAAAATGAGACATAATTTATTACATAAACCCTCACCAATTAGAACAGCACTGCACTTCCAGGATGCTACCTTTAGGTGGCAGTATAGAGTAGCACCGATAACTCTGAATCGACACCATCAAGCCCAATATAACCCCACTTCTGAAGAAAAGGAAACCAATGCCTTTGTTTTGTCTGCATCAAATATGATTCATCACATCCTCGCTGGATGAGCCACAATCCCCCCCGTGAGCGTTCTACATGTTAATTTATTATCAAGAGCTGGAAGCACATGCAAGTCTATAAAATAGACCTCCTTACTCATACACATACACCTAATGGCATATCTACCTCCCTCCGGACTGTATCCGTTCCCCCGTCAATCATATGCACGTCTCTCGACCTTGTCCATCACTTCATTTAGCTGTTAGGATTGCCTGCAGTAAGAGCCATCATGTCCAATTTCACGCTAGATAGAGGAGAAAAGAGGAAGGAAAACATGGGGCTGTGTCACCCAAATAGAAAAGAGAGGAGGGAGTGCGTGAGAGGGAGAGAGCGAAGGAAGCAAACAAGCTGCCAGGAGTAATTTTTTCTGGGCCATCTACTGATAAACAAGCCAACATTGCGCTAGTTCCTCCATTTTCACCACGTGAGGTTACACGGTGTTTCGCTGGCAGCTGACCTGGACACAGGATGGATCCAGGCCTGAACCCACAACCTCTGGGTTTGCAGCTGAAAATCCAAACCCCATTAAAATAATTCAAAGACTATTAAAGCTTCAATAAAAACAATCTCCTGAAAATAATCAACATGAACTTCACCGCTTCACTTTCATCCACGTCTCTACTAGTTCTCCCGTCACGGACACACACTCCACACACACCTGAACTCCACCGTCCACTCTCCCTGTCCTTTCTCTCTTACGTCTCCTTACGTCCATCCTGCACCGAGATAGAGACAGAGGGACGTCCTTTCTGTGTTTATGTCCATTTAGACTGAAACGGTTCTCAAAGTTGGGAGAGTGATGGAAAATTAATAAAATAGTAAAAACCTCTCAAATGAAGTCTGAAAATGGTAGAAATGACAAAGATTTGCACTAGAATGAAGGAAGTGAAGAGCAGATCCTTCAAAACTCTGCTTATGCTTTGCTACCTCCCATCATTGGTGCTCATAGGGAGAAACTTGGGGGACCATCTTTGGAGGACCCAGACCAGCTTTGGTCAACAAGTTTGTTGAGACTATATTTCTTTTGTAAGATCAACTGTAACGAAGTAAAAGTCGTGGTTAGGGCGTTGGCCCCTGGATCAGAAGGTTGTTGGTTCGAATCCCAGACCAGTAGGTTGCCCTGAGGTACTCTTGAGCAAGGTACCGTCCCCCATCACTCTTCATTGGGCACTGTAAATAGCTGCAGAGTGTGTGAGGTTGCATTTCGTTGGGGTTCACTGAGTGTTGTGCTGTGTACTCACAATGACAACTTGTCACTTTCACTTCACTTTCACACACCTTCTATTCACTCTCATTCCATCAAAGCCACCTAGACTTTTAATTTGACACCTGGTCACCTCAAAAGCCAAGGCTCCTTCAGCCCTGGCTCATATGCCATACAAGTAATCGTCTGAAAAAGAGGTGAAATCTGTCTTGTGCGGAGGCAGAAGGCCAGTTGTGGTGACTTGACTTGCAGTGCCTCCAAAACTCCAGTTTGCTTTGGCTCATACACCAGTTTTCTACACCATTTCTTTGAAGAAGAATACGTCCTATTTCTGCTGACACAAAAGACTTCGTACATGTGGCCCTGGGAGAGATGACTGGAAGCGGCATTAGCAAATCAGTTCTGAACAACTAACAGGCTCAGTGGTTCATTAAAGCCTTTTGCGCCATTTTAAGGATGCCCCTGCAAACCCGTCAATAAGAAAACATGGCAGAAAAGGCCAGAGGCTCTTTTAATTGAGGGAAAGAGCCTCGGCTACTGCTGGGAAGAGGAGCTGCTCTTGGCAGAATGGCCTGAACAATAAATTCAGGCTCGTCCACATGGGCAGGGTCAAAATTGAGAATAATCAGAAGGAAAACCGAAAACTAATTTCTTTGCAGATGTCCCATCAGTGTATTTTTTGTCTGATCGCAGTGGTCCTATGAGTGCTGGGATGCTGAAAGGGGCGCTGGTTGGGATAAATGGCTCAGATAATGGATTGATGGATGGATGGATGAATGGAGTGTTGTGGGATGGACAACAGCAAAGCAGACATTTTCATCAATTTTTTCTCCCAATTAATGTGGGTTCAAAGCACTTTACATAAAACCATGGCTAACACCACTGCCCTGAGCACTGGCAAGAACGCAACTGTTATTTCTGCCATGCAATCACTATGACAACGCTAGTCCAGCCTCAGACTCATGTTTACAAAGATATCACCTATCCCTATGCACATCATGGACTGTACAAAAATCTTGAGCCATTTCATTTCTACATATTTCCTATTTTTAATTTTGAGGAGCAGTTCTCCAGATCTTCCTGAAGGACAGTGTTCTTGTCTCTCATTTTCAGTCCAGTCTCTGTACCTGAGCAGTTCTCCAGATCTTCCTGAAGGACAGTGTTGTTGTCTCTCATTTTCAGTCCAGTCTCTGTACCTGAGCAGTTTGATAGTTTTGTTTTGGTTAATCCACACAGTGATCTACGTCTGAACCTTCAACCAGAACAAAGCGTCTTAACTTAAGACATGAAGCAGTGAAGATGTTTCCAGATGACCAGATAAGTTTTTGTTGATGCTGAACCTTGAGTGCCTGGAACTGCTTTATCTAGAACCTTGAATCTTTAGACACTGCTGCCTGAAGCACTAAAACACTTTTCTCCATTTCTGCATTTTAATCAGATCAATGTGACAAAGTCAAGGCCATAAAATTAAATGTTCTAATTCTTTTAAAGAAATTAGAATTGATTTGCACAGTACTGTTTGGATGTGATGTGTCAGAGTCTATTCTTGGGATGGAACACCTTGGACAGGTCAGCAGGACCAGGGAACTCCTATACCTCAATTTAAAATAATCTGTGGTCTGGTGATCAAAAGTGATTGTAGGTTCAAACCCCTTCCCGGTGGGTTGCCCTTAGGTACCCTTGAGCAAGGTGCCGTCCCCGTCGGTTCGCTCCTCCCTGCGATGGGCTGGTGACCTGTCCAGAGTGTGTCCCCGTCCTTTACCCTGTGTGAGCTGGGATGGACTCCAGCACCCCCCTGCGACCCTAATTAGGACAAGCAGCCCAGAAAATGACTGACTGACGGACTGGCGATCAAAAGTCCGGGTGTTAAAGTGCACCAATATGTGAAGCGCCGGTCGCAAACTGTCACCATTTACAACAATTCTGCTGAAAGACACAGAGTTTAGAAAGCCCAGCGACTGCCCAGAATACGGGAAAGCCAGGCGGAACAAGCGCACTTTCATCTCTGAGCTCATTTCCACAAAAAATAATTCATGTAAAATTACAACACGCTCTTCATGCCTGTGGTAAACGCGTCTTCCAGGGTTACACCAGGATTTACAACTTACTTCATGGTCTTAACGATGCCATAACCTTTTAATTACCCATCAATTAGAGGCAATCCCTGCTTTTACTGCACATTGTCCTCGCTCCCTGGCTGTGGGCTACATGCCACTCTGTGATCTTTTCTGGGTCATGCCACTCAACGCTCCGGGGAGAGATTTTGTTTACTCCTTCATACGAGATCAGCGCAATTGCAAATTTCTTTTTCCACAGACTGTTACCTAACGGGCCGCTTAGCTTGCAATTGGGGTGTCCTGCTGTTCTGCTCTAATTTCAGCCTCGTGGCACTGTAGTTACTGTATCTCCACAATGCAAAGTGGCACACATCGGTGTCAGCACATGATGCGCTGTTGGAGGGAGAACCTCATCAAAGTGTCTGGAGCTACGGAGACGCTTCTGAATAAATAGGACGGTGGTACAGGAAGGTGTTCTGAAATTTGAAGCAGAGAATTGAGTGAAATTTCTGCATCAGACTGAATGAAATATGCTTCAAAGAGCAAGCAATGCAGCGCCACAGAAGCCCCATCCCGGCCAACAGAATTACAAATGAGGCGTCCTCGGATTCATTCTGAAAAACAGGCCAAAAAAATTGTGTTTACAGGAATAAACACTCAACTTTCATGTCCTTGCTTTGACTGGACATGTACAGCGGCAGCTGTTAGTCTTTAGAGACGAGGTCTCAGGATCAGAAGGTTGTGGGCTTGAATCCCAGGCAAGTAGGTTGCTCTCAGCAACCCTTGATCAAGGTTCCGTCCCCATCACTGCTCCCCGGATGCAGGATATGGCTGTTCACTGTTGGAGGTTGTGTGTGGGTTCAAAGCAGAGGTTGTATTTCATTGGCGTTCACTGTGTGCTGCGTTTCAAAGACAAAAGTCACTTTCTCTTTCACCTACATTTGCAAAAATCAGAAGATAGAAAGAAAATATCTGGTAAAACAAAACTGCTGGATATTTATGGCATTTAGCAGACGCTCTTATCCAGAGCGACTTCCATGTCCTGATTACAGGGACAGTCCCCCCTGGAGACACTCAGGGTTAAGGGTCTTGCTTAGGGACCCAGTGGTGGTAGTGCCAGAGGTGGGATTTGAATCTGGGAACTTTTGAGCCATAGGTCCATAGGCAAGTACCCACCACTAGACCACCAACATACCATCCCATGGACAGACGGCCAAGCTAATGTTTAGAATATTGGGAGGAACCATCAGGATTCCTAAGATCTTACTGACCCTGTTACATGCATCCTTTTCTACACTTTCATATTTCCCCATTCTCAAAGCCTTACGGTGCCCTTTTGGTTTACTCAAATCCCACACAACCTCAGAGAGTGTCCACCATGCTTAACGAGAACATTCAGCCTTGATCTACTTGAGATTATGGTTTAGTCAGTGCTTCATCAGATGGAAGGACTGCTGAAGATAATTACCTTCTACCCAATCTTCAGTAGAGTTATTCATAGAAGTGAACCTTTGGGAGGGGTGATTGATAAAGCAAGCAATGTAGCTCAGGACAGGGGTCAAAATATAGTTTGGAGTCAGGGCAGGGTTACATCAACAGGCAGTTTACCAAACCAACCCCCTAGCAGGTCCAACTGACCCTTAATCTGAAGGGAGGATTATGAAGACATAACTTCTAGGGTTGGTCAGTTTGGTTTTCTACTCCAGTGTAATCACATAAATTACGTGATTGATAATTAGTCAGTCAGTCAGTCATTTTCTGGGCCGCTTGTCCTAATTAGGGTCCTAATTAGGGTGCTGGTGTTCATCCCAGCTCATACAGGGCGAAGGACGGGGACGCACCCTGGACAGGTCGCCAGCCTATCGCAGGGAGGAGCGAACCGGGACGGCACCTTGCTCAAGGGCACCTCAGGGCAACCCACCAGTAAGGGGTTCGAACCCACAACCTTCCGATCCTTTGCTCATTTTTCAAATAAAAGAAATGCAAAGCATATTTAGATCTTCAAACTAAACACTTTATGTTCTTAATTTATTAAACTTGCTCTTGGTGTGAAGGAATGCTTCTAATCATTATACACCATTACACGTTGAAGCAAGACCTCACTATAAAAAAAGGTCTATTGTCTAATGTCTTTATGGAACCAAAATTTCAATCAATTGCTCTGTTCTTGCCCATTTTATCCCAAACAAAGTGAGTATATTTTGTGGTTGTTTTCCTGGCAACCCCAAAAAAACTAGAGAAAACTGCTGGGACAACTTTTTCTCCCTTTGTGATTAACCTAAAAGCTGCCTGGACATCACTCCAGAACGTCCTTTCCTAATTCTACCCATGCCTGGGATCCTATATTGGCTCTTCCACTCCATCTTCTTCTCCAATTTTCCCCTCGATATCACATCCTAGCTTCTTCCTAGCTCAAATTATACCCTCTCTCACACCCTTGCAAAGCTTCCCATGTCTTTTATTCCTCTCCTTTTATGGCTATTTATTTCTCTTTGAAGAAAAGATGCTAAAATTGAATATAGTTGATAATAGGGTTGCGGCACACAGAGGTAATAAAATCAGAGCAAACACAAAGACAGCAGCTCTTGGAGACTTGCAGTTCTGCATAGCCATCTTCTTCAGTCTCTAAAATACTCCATGTTGATTCAGGCTCTCATCTCAATGGACAATATAACTAAATTACCCATAATTGCAGATGCCAAAATGTCTTTATTGCTCGCTGGAGTGTGGATGAAAAGGTCATATTTCTCTACAGGGAGCTGGGATTGGTCCAGGCAAAGTCAATGACATCTTACAATATGAAGACACCCAATATATATATATATATATATATATATATTATATATACACATACACACACACACACACACACACACACACATCTTCTCAGTAACAGAGTCAGCCATTGTTGGTCAGTAGGTCCACAAGGTGACCACTATGTACTAAACTGGTACAGTAAGAGCACAGTAGTAAACTAGTCAGAAAACGATGGTGACCATCCTTCAGCATGGTGGTACAGTGAAATATCCATGGTGGTCCAGTAGCTCTCTCTGGGGGCGTTCCTCTAATAAGACCATTACAGTGGTCCAATAGGATGGTGGCGTTCCTCTGATAAGACCATTACAGTGGTCCAATAGGATGGTGGCGTTCCTCTAATAAGACCACCGTCTTCCAGTAGGATCTCTGTGGTGGAATTCCACATTTAAGACCACCATCTCATGGCCAGTACTTTTCATTTGAGACCTCCAGACGATGGGGTCGGCTACAGTTTCTTACCATAGCTGGCTCAACAAATAAATTGCATGATAACTTTCACGACTCCAATAACTCCAGCTTTAAAGCATGTGTGAAAACAATTCAATACACATTTTTCACACAATTGGGTCCGATCGGCTGTCAGTTAATGATAATTTGTTAATTTTCCAGAACATCTTAAAATGTAGCTCACAGGTCAGCTAGTAGAATGACGGTCAGTTAACTACTCTGAAGAACATATGCATAAATGATGCGTGTTTATTTACATATATAGAAACATCTACACACACATAATATATAGGCTAATTTTTGTAGGAGGCGATCGCTTCAAACATCCATCATCATGGAGCCTTTCCAAATAACTGCGTTCAGTGCAAACAACCCATGCTAATGAAGGCCTTCTCTGGCCTTCGTCACCCTCATTTACCCCTCAGTCGGAATGAACGATGGCTTAACTGGGTGCTGGACACTGTAATAATGAGAGCAAATGCGTGATGGCAATTACGATCAATTAAATCACAGTGTTGTGCGCTTGCCATAGGAGCCGTGTGAACCAGCAAAGCGTGCATCCATCTTGATTTGCTTGATCTGTCTGAGCTCAGCCAGCGTTTCACTGCTGAAAGTGATACGCCTAATGACAGATTTCCTGCCCTTTGCTTCAATGGCTGGCGTGCCGCTGAGCGTAATTCTCAGGAGGGGTTGAAGAAAGCTCCAGCTTGCCTTCACACCACGATGGCCGCCATGTTTGCATTGCTCATTGTCTATATTTGAGCAGCTGCTTTCTGGAGGAGGACGAATGTATACACGCCCTTCACAGCATGTTTTCTTAGACGTCAGTGCTTTGACAGGGCATCACTTTGAGCCAGTCAAGAGTTCTGAAGGCGATTTGTTCTCCAGCATTACAAAACAAATAAGAAGTAACAGATCTGTCATTTAGTATCGACTGGATAAACGGAGCCGTGCGGTTTCGGAGGCCAAGACTGGGATTGAACATATGCTGAGATGTTTATGAACAGCTCTGCCTTCAGCTAACGCACAACTAAAGCCCTGCAGGACTTTTCAGACAGGGGCTTGAAAACATACGACCTGGAGATACTTGCTAATTGAACTGAAATAAAATGATGACTGTTTCTCATTTTCATTACAGTCTCTGTACCTGAGCAGTTCTCCAGATCTTCCTGAAGGACAGTGTTGTTGTCTCTCATGTTCAGTCCAGTCTCTGTACCTGAGCAGTTTGATAGTTCTGTGTTGGTTAATCCACACAGTGATCTATGTCTGAACCTTCAAGCAGAACAAAGCATCTCACTTAAGACAAGAAGCAGTGAAGATGCAGATGATTCCAGATGATCAGGTGATTTGTTTACTGCTGAAGCTGAACGATTATTTGGAACCGCTTTATCTAGAACTTTGCATCTTTAGCCACTTTGCCATATTGAGTAGATAAAATGGGAACACATTTTTGTGCTGCAAAGATAAAACAGACTGGAACGGAAGCAGAAAATTTGTTGATTTGTTTGAATATTTTGGGGGAAAAGTGTCCCAAATTCAAACACCCCCCCCCCATCCAAACACTTCAAATTTTTCGCATCATTCCAATCAATCCTTGGCCCGAACACCGACAGCTAGACTAACTATCCCATCCAAACTGGGTAGAAAAAAAAATGCAATACAATATAAAGTTGGAAATGTAGCCATTCTTTCTTCGGCAACAAGGGAACAGAAAACAAGTGCCTTGTGGCTCATGAAGCATTCATGTTGTTTCAGTTTAGCTGTGTATTCGTCTTTAAGCTTTAATGTCAAACACGATAACAACGAAAGGCAAACTGTTTAAAATGCAACGGCGTGACTGAGCCCTGCTCGTCTGTAAATATTACAGAGCTCAGAACCAACCAGCTTAGCAGCACTTATTAATAATTATAAGTCATTCTGCAGTCCTCCCCTCCCCCTTAGCCCAGTCATCAGGCCCTGGGGCAAGAGTTTGCACTGCTGTCTGTAACGTGTGCCATTGTGTATTTTTTTCTGCTTTCAAATCTTTTATTTATCCTACATCCCGGATTAGTGGATTTAGCACCAGTGTGTCTCATTGATTGCGTGAGGCCTTCATTTTAGAGGAATTTTTACACGTACAGAGGTCATGTCAAGTGAAGACAGAAGACTTGAGCTGTTTAAACCTGATCTAGAGCGCTTTAAAACGCTTTATGCCCCCGGTACTGGACATAGCTGCCCCCTGCTGGATGCTGTGTATGGGTTATAGACCCGTGCCTTGTACCCGGGACGTGGTGATTGGGATGGTACCTTGATCAAGGGCACCTGAAGAGTTAAATTTATAAACGCGTTGTTATAAAGCCTGACTTAAAGGCAGAGTTTTAAGTGCTCTAGGGCAGGTCTAAACAGCTTAAGTCTTCGTCCTTCTTTTTGTTTGAGATGGACAGCTGTCCACCACCTGCGTGGTGGACAGTTTTGGTGTTTCCTGAGAAGTCCATCGATCTCCATGAGGGTCTCCTGAGTTCCATACCAGCTGCTACACGGGCGAAACTAGCATCATCTTATTTTTCTCCCGACCTGAACTTCAGATCAGCTCCATCAGACCGGCTCTTCTGCAGGAGCTGCTGTCATGAAGATTAAAGCTTCCCCACTCAAACAGAGCTTCACCATTAGATCATCAACCTCCAGTTACAGTCACCAGTGGACTCTTTTACTTTCACTGGAACTCATGCTTACTGGAAATGATCACTATACTGGGTTTTTCTCTTTCTTCCTTTTCTTTTATTTCCAGAGTCGACCAGAAGAGGATGGGTTCCCCTTTTGGGTCTTGGTTTCCCCCAAGGTTTCTTCCTCATGTTTGAATAGTTCTGCCTCTGTCGCCCTTGGTTTACTCAACTGACTTGACTTGTTTCACGCTGACAAATAGTCACTTATACAGCCTCGGTACAGTGCTATACTCATTACTATATTCCTGTACTGTCTACAGGGCACACGTTTGACTTCAAAGTTAGATTTTTCACATTTGCAGTCATTTTTGCTGAAACTGGGACGTATTGGCGCTTGTTCACAGTTTATAGTATTTTCCTCCCATTTTCAAACATAAAACCTCACATTTTTGAAATGATTAATCATCGTAGGTCTCCCTTTCTATCATGCCCCTTATAACTGTGTAATTACACATTAACAAGGCTTGTATTAACAGTGAAATTACTGCTGTTACATTCACTGCTACGGTGAAGTGAAAGTGAAAATGACCAGTGAACCACATCGAACGAACGCACACACACCGTGCAGCAGGAGGCAGCTACTGAAAGTGCCCGGGGAGCAGTGATGGGGACGGTACCTCAAGGGTACGTCAGGACAGCCGACTGATCTGGGATAAGAACCCATGACCTTTTGATCCTGGGGCCAACCACTAGACACTAGCCCTAACCACTAGACCACTGCTGCCCCTAGTTGTCCCTGTTGCAGTCCCTGTCGTAGATATTAATTAGTGCTACAGCTGATTAAAAGTAATTACACACGTGTTAACTTGCTTAGTGTAATTCCAAAAGTTCATACTACAGTAGTGCATTAACAAATAAAGATTTTTATTTTATAAACTAATCCAATGTATCAAACAGGCCAACTGGTGACGTATTACACACGTTGTAGCAGAAGCTCAATATTAAGTGGGACCAAACTGTCGATTGATTAAACAAAACAACAAAATAAAAGTCCTCTATCAATTTGAAAATGAATCAGGCTACATGTGTGCATCTATATTAACGACTATGCATTAATTTACAATTGGTGGCTATAGCAGGGACAAGCAGCAAATGAAACGGACACCAGCATCCCTGCTCTTCTCAACAAGTGCCCCACATCCAAATGAAGCAACTCCCCAGGCATAGTCTATTCTAAAGCATGACTAAGGATGACATTCAGACTGGAAGAAAGACAGAGAGAGGGTAAAGTGAGCCTTAGATAAGAGCATTAGCATCAGAAAGGCCGGATGCGTTATCAGTATTTGTGAAGCTTTGTGAGCAGTTTACTGCGCCGGACACCGGGGCCACGTTCACAGTCCGCTCTTAAGGCCAACCACCGGAACAAAACCGTACATCAGAGAGCGTAAACACAGCCGTGCCGTGGTGGTGGGGATGGTGCTGTTGGGCTTTTGATTGTGTTGTGTCAGCTGGAGTCTCGTGACGGACGACTGGTTTTTTGATTGGAAATCAACCGAAATGCATTGCCGCGTTTATTAGGCATCAGGTTATGCAAGTAGAGAATTTTTTCTTTTTAAGCTTAGCACTAGCCCTTAGTCGCATCTGAGCTGCAGAGAAGCAGAGCGGCCATGTGTGAAGGAAGACGAGATGGCGTGGCCCAGTCTGATAACTTAGAGGGCCGCTCCAGTTCACCGCCTTAAAGGAATTCTTCACTTTGCGGAGAATTAAGGTCATCTTTTGCTCTCTCTCGCTCTCTCTGGTGTCTGTACATCCTATTGAGCCCTTATCTTTCTCAGGCAGCGCTGTAGCCAAAAGTTAGCTTCCTCAAAAAGAAGCACTAGTTGAAATTGAGGCGTGACAAAACTAAAGAGAAGCATCGGCCTTGGTCTTGTGTTCACGGAAAAGCTTGCAGGACCACATACGAATGGAAGTGTGTCTGCGTTGGCTAATGGAAGCTGGAAAAACTGTATGCCTTCCGCATTTCGCACGATTGTTTGGCTCCAACGAGACCCGATTTCTACCGCGCAAGGCATTTGGTACGATTTAACCAACGATTTAACTGGGCTTGTTTTGTTCAATACCCTGAAGAGTGTTTTCTGAGAGGCTAGCAGTGCTCGCTGCCTGAAGAAGATAAGCAGCACAACCCCCAACCCAACAGAGTTTCAACAGATATGAGTCTGTTAATTCTCTCCAAAGGCCTTTAACTAGATTTCTTTTTGCCAGCTCCCAACAGCGAAGGCTTAGAGAAGAAAAAGAAATGAGTGAGAAGGGAAAATGAAACATCATAGTGTCATTTTGCTACCAGACTTAATTAAGCTGTACCAGGCAGCAAAACTGGAATTTGCTTCAAATTTGTTGGCCATTTCATTCCATGTTCCATCGCTGATCAAGAAGGCTGTTTTCCAGCGTACATGATAAAAAATATAATAATAATAAAAATTGAGAGGTTCAAATAAAAAAAATAAAAATAAAGGGAGCTAAATGATCCACTGTAGCCGCTAATAAGAACAGTTGACAGAATAAGAAAAAGAAATGAGGGTGTGTGACTGATTCCGAGTCATGGAATCGATTCTAAGAGTCAGTCCACATACTTTTCTCAATTCTCGAATCCAGTGATCCAGTGGGCCAAATAGAAAGTGCAAAAGCAGGCTGAGAAGGTTCTGGGTTCTGGTTCCAGTTGGGGAAGGATATGGATACGAAAAGCAGTTCAGAAAAAAGAATGGATGGATGGGTGGCTGGATGGATGCATGGACTGAAGGATTAATGGACTGATGACTTGGATGGACGGACTGGTTGACAACCACTTTTAGGTCAGGTGTGGCCTAGTGGTTTGGAGCAATGCACCATGGGTATGGATCCCAGACAATAGGTTGTCCTGCAGTACCTTTGAGCAAGGAACCGTCCTCAGCACTGTTCCCGGGTCCCTGCTAGATGGATTTAATGTAAAGGAGCATTTCATTGTAGTTAATTGCATGCTGTAGTGTTCACAGTGACAAAGTAGTCACTTTCACTAAACTCTTTATTGCTTTTCCAAAATCCAGCCAGTCTAGTTGTGTGCTTGGCAACAAGGCATTCATCAGACAGGCTGCCCCGATGCCCAGTTCTGATCCTGAAGGGTCCCGATCACACCAGCTTACAACATTTAGAATTAAAATCCTAGATAAATTCAAAATTTTACATGTCAGGTGTCGAATTGAGTCCAAAGCCTTTGAATTCACTCTCAGCCGGGTTTAATTCCTTGGTTTAGCACTGAATCCAACCCCAACGCCTCAACCTATTTCTTTCCAGAGTGAAGTACCTTCTGTTTGTGCAATCACGGTTCATTATCACTAATGGCGACTTGGCTGATGCTAATGGAGGATGAAATGTCCCCCTTTGGCAGGTTCTCATGAAGCGGGTGAGCATTAAGACTCTTGGCACGAGGTTATATGTCATGACATTGCGGCTACGTTGCCCTATAGGAAGGAGCAAGTGATCATTTTGAATGAGTCTCACGACAGTTGAGGCGGGTTTGAGCGTGTCAAAGCCTCTCCGAGTTACATGGATTTGTCACAGGTCTTCCCTCCCATCTCCATCTCTCCTGACTGGTGTGCGTGTGGTAATCATTTCCACATCAGTGACAGAGATGGTAAAATGAGCTGATAACTATGGTGACCGTATGATCTAGAAGGGCACCAAAGCCCAGCTCATCCTTCCTCCTTCACAAATGGGCAACACAGTTTCAGGCCAAACAATAGAATCATATTTTGGTTAATAGCCCAGAATTGTCTGTTCTCTTTGGGTGACTCTAATAGCCAAGATAATATATACAGTGCTGTGCAAAAGTTTTAGGCAGGGGTGAAAAAATGCTGTAAACCAAGAACGCTTTCAGAAATATCAATAATGATTGTTTATTTTGATCAATTTACAAAATGCAAAGTGAGTGAACAAAAGAAAAATCTAAATCAGATCAATATCTGGTGTTTCTACCTTTTACCTTCAGAGCAGCATCAGTTCTTCTGGCCCCACAGAGCCCTGATCTCCACATCATCCAGTGTGTCTGGATCACATGAAGAGACAGAAGGATGTGAGGAAGCTACATCCACAGAAGATCTGTGCTCAGTTCTCCAAGATGTTTGGAACGACCTACCAGCCGAGTTCCTTCAAAAACCGTGTGCGAGTGTCTAGAAGAACTGATGCTGTTTTGAAGGCAAAGGGTGGTCACACCGAATATTGATCTGATTTAGATTCTCTTTTGTTCATTCACTGCATTTTGTTGATTGATGAAAAACAATGATGAACACTTTTGAGAGCATTCTTTGTTTACATCATTTTTTCCACACCTGCCTAAAACTTTTGCACAGTCCTGTATATTTACAGATTTAACAGACACCTTTATCCAAAGTGACTTTTCAGTTTGCATGATGGGAGACTTGATAGCAGAGCATTGCAGGAGATAACTGACTTTGGGCTGTACCAGAAGGTGGGTGGCATACGATCGAAACAGTCTGATTTTCAAAAATTTTGATGTGGACCCAATTACAGCTGGATTAACTGACCAAACCAGACTTCAAAACCTGATTTACGGCGCCTCTGCAGGAGTCTAATATCAGATTAGCACTGCTAGCAACATTCTTCAAGAACATTTTAGCCCTTAAAGGTGAAACATGAATAGTTCATGCTTTGCCTAAAGCCTTTATATGTAGCGCAACATATTATATACGTATTAAATCCCATTTATGCTGGAGGGAGACCTGCAGGGCATTGTGAGGAAAAATAGTCCCCCTAAGGAAACTAATTTGGCTCAGATTCACTGTTCTACCATCACCATCAATAAAAAGATGCAAAAAAACCAAAAAAGACAGAATTAAAGGTGAGTTTGGCTTTAATCCTAGAGACACTTGGTTCTGTTCACCATCTCTGTTAAAAAGGTTCTTCTATAACGAACCGTTTCCAATCAGATCCACTGTGAATGAGCTACAGGTCCAATAAAGTGGCTCAAATAGTCTCAGTTCAGAAGCTGCACTCCTCAAAGGCTGCCAGGGTTTATTGATTTTCAATGTGGATTGTATTCAACAGTCAGAAGGAGTTCGTACACAGATGATTCATTAAAAAAAAAAAAAAACAAACAAAAAAAAACTCTAAAACTGTGCAGGTACTGGGAAGGGCCTGAAAATGAGAGCCAAAAACAGTGTCTTCAGGAAGCCTGGAGGACTATTCGTCCAAGAAAACCGGACTTTTTGGAAACAAAAGCTGGAAGAAAGGGCTGGTTCAAGACTTTGTAGAGTACTGTATGTATTTGCTGGAAATCTTCCAGCCTGGAATGAATCTGTGGCCAACTTTGGGCAATCAACCATGTACACACCAAGACAGTTGTTAGGGGTAGTGTTGTCTTGGGGATGGCAGACCTAATGAGCAGTATTATAGAGCTAGGCCTAGAGAGAGAGAGAGAGAGAGAGAGAGAGAGAGAGAGAGACAGAGAGCACTGGTCCCTCTTCTTGCTTTGCAGACACTGAAGTAAAACTAACCACCCTAATGACTTAAATGAAGGAAGAAGATTATAATAACCAGGCTCACTGACTGTCCCTAATTGGATCTTTGTAAATCTCTCTCTCTCTCTCTCTCTCTCTCTCTTATTGTCTCTTTTCTTCTGCTTGTTGTTGAAGTGTAACAGGTAGCAGAGCGAATGGGCCTGATGCAGCTCTTGATGGAGAGAAAGGAGGAAATGCACATCTCGTAGCCGCTGAAAGTAGAAGTACAGAAATCACATGAATCGTGTCGAGAGTTTTGGGTTTTCCTTTGTCGGCCTGCTCGAGGCTTCGTTTCGGCGTGCAGAAAACGCAGACGTGCTGACTTGAAGCTGCATCAGATTCAGAATAATTCATTATATAACTGATAAACTGTGTGTGTCATTACTCACGCGGTTACGTTTTAATAGTGAAATAAAAACAATGATAGCTCTACTCTTTTAGACTGATTAGTGTGGTCTGAAGACAAAAACAAGAGGAACGGAACCTCAAAAACTTGACGTTTGCCATTAGTCCACATTTACCATTATGGTCCATCAACTAATCACCCATCGCTCTGTTCATCCATCCATCCATCCCCTGGTCCATCCATCAGCCTGCAATCCATTCATCCATCCACTGGTCCCTCCATCGGTCGACAATCCATTCATCCATCCCCTGGTCCATCCATCGGTCTACAATCCATTCCATCATCCACTAGTTACTCCATGGGTCTACAATCCATTCATCCATCCACTGGTCCCTCCAGCGGTCTACAATCCGTATCCATCCACTGGTCCCTCCATGGGTCTACAATCCATTCATCATCCTGGTCCCTCCATCAGTCTGCAATCCGTCCACATCCATCCCACTGGTCCATCCATCCCGGTCTACAATCATTCATCCATCCACTGGTCCCTCCATCGGTCTACAATCCATTCATCCATCCACTGGTCCCTCCATCGGTCTACAATCCATTCATCCATCCACTGGTCCCTCCATCGGTCTACAATCCATTCATCCATCCACTGGTCCTCCATCGGTCTACAATCCATTCATCCATCCCTGGTCCCTCCATCGGTCTACAATCCATTCATCCATCCACTGGTCCATCCATCGGTCTACAATCCATTCATCCATCCACTGGTCCCTCCATCGGTCTACAATCCATTCATCCATCCACTGGTCCCTCCATCGGTCTACAATCCATTCATCCATCCACTGGTCCTCCAGCCAGGTCTTAATCCATTCATCCATCCTGGTCCCTCCATGATTTCACAATCCATTCATCCATCCACTGGTCCATCCATCGGTCTACAATCCATTCATCCATCCACTGGTCCATCCATCGGTCTACAATCCATTCATCCATCCACTGGTCCATCCATCGGTCTACAATCCATTCATCCATCCACTGGTCCCTCCATCGGTCTACAATCCATTCATCCATCCACTGGTCCCTCCATCGGTCTATAATACATTCATCCATCCACTGGTTAATCCATTGTTCTTTTATCCTTTCTTCCATTCATCCATCTATCCATCCATCTTTCCATCCGTCTATCCATCCATCCATCCATCAGTCTATTATCCATCCATCCATCCACTGGTCAATCCATTGTTCTTTTATCCTTCCATCCATCCACCCATACATACATTGGCCTATTATCAATTCATCCATTCATCCATCCATCCAAAGGCCTTCATTATATAGCTGCATATCCATCCATCTGTCTATAATCCATTCATCCATCATCTGGTTAATCCATTGTTCTTTCATCCTTTCTTCCATTCATCTGTCTATCCATCCATCAGTCCATCCATTGGTCTATTACCCATTCATCCTTCCATCTGTCCATCCATCCATTCATTGTTCTTTTATCCTTCCATCCATCCATTGGCCTATTATCCATTCATCATTCCATCCATCCATCAGTCTATTATCCATCCATCAATCCACCCACCCACTGGTCAATCCATTGTTCTTTTATCCTTCCATCCATCCACCCATACATACATTGGCCTATTATCAATTCATCCATCCATCCATCCATCCATCCATCCAAAGGCCTTCATTATATAACTGCATATCTATCGGTCGGTCTGTTTATCCTTGTATTGATTCAACCATCCACTGATCCAACCAATCCGTTGTTCTGTTTATCCATCTATCGATCCAACCATCCACTGATCAATACGTTCATCTATCAAATCCGCCTATCAATCCATTCATCCAGCTTTCCACTTATTGACCATTTAATTAGAAACACTTACCATTACTTCCTCTAACCAGCCACTTTATTAGATATGCATGCTTCCACTCACTGGCCACTTTATGAGAAACACCTTCCATTGCCTTGACTTAACAACCTCTTTATCAGAAACAACTTGTCTCTCTTCTTCCTCACCACTTTGTTATTGTAATATATCGTATTGCAAACATCTACCTCGTTTCTGAAACAGTCACTGACCAACGGATTCAGCCTTCTTCCATTTACTGGCCATTTTATTAGAAACATCAACCTTCCTACTTACCTTCCCACCAAAACACACGTCAGACATGTGAGCACTTAAAGACCTTGATGGTTTTAAAGGACACCTCGTGGATTCTGCAGGGCACACTTATGACTGCAGCAATGTGAAAAAGAATAGAGACATGAAATCATACGATGGAGAGAGAACAGGAGGAACGGGAGGCTGGGGGAACAGATGAAAGGCTGGATAGTGTGACGAAGAGAAAAGTTGCTGTCAGGCCGATCTGATTCATCGCTTTCTTTTAAGCAGCGCATGAGTCAATGATCACAATCCCCCAAAGCTGCAAGGCAGAGCCAAGCAGTCAGGCTTTTAGGAGCATCGCACTTCTGCATTAAGCTTAACTTCTGCAGGGGATTATGTACATTGAGGGAGTCGTTGTTGCTCAATAAAGCACGACAGGATGGTTATAAAACCCTCTTATGAAGCACAGGCAACATAACAGAATCCCATTTCTTACCAATTCAGTGAAGGAATCAATACGGCGGTTATGAGGTTTCATCCACTCGACTGATTTATACTTAAAAAGTGTCCCGGATGGGCGTGTGAACCCGAAAGACACACAGTTTGTTTAGCTGAGAGAACTCAGTTCCTCACTCGACAGTAAAAGTTCGATTCCAGCAGAGTGGTGCCTCGTTTCCACGTTTCCAAATGATGTTATTTCAAAGCAGTTGTTGCCCAAAGCATGTAAACACCAAGACGAAAGAGGCTCGATGTAATGCTTTTTATTCATGCAGAAATGATGCAGATATTTTAATCCAGTGACTGCAGTGCATTGTTTGCCACCAGTAACCGTTCATTCAATCACAGTTGGTAAGGATGGATCCAAACTGGCCACTTTATTAGAAACACCCCCCCCTTTGCTCCCACGCACTGGACACTTTATTTGAAACCAGTTCAGGTTTCACTCAATGGCCACTTTATTAGAAACACTGACCTGTGCCTCCTTTAACTGGTCATTATATTAGAAACACCTTGTACAACTGGCCACGTTGTTGGAAACACTAGCCTTCTACTATCACCCGCTGGCCACTTTATTAGAAACACCCACCTACATTTCCATCCACTGGCCACTTTATTTGAAACACCCCCCCCACCTTTCCACCCACTAGCCACTTTATTAGAAACACCCACCTACTGTTCCATCCACTGGCCACTTTATTAGAAACACCCACCTACCTCTCCACCCACTGGCCACTTTATTACTGGCCCCAGTCTAAACACCTTGTTTCAGATTAATGTCCACTTTCTTCGAAACACCTTCATGCTTTTAGTAACTGGCCACTTTATTAGAAATACGCAGTGTCTCAGCAGTTCAGAAACTGGCTAGTGATGAAGAGCAGGAGTGACCAAACTGTTCCAGACAGGCCAAAGTGAACAAGGTACAAACAAGAGGTTTTCAATAGTGTCCAACAAGTTCATTTGATCAAAGTGTCCTTTGTGGACAGATCCAGCCCGAGCATCCGTTCTTCTGTGTCCACAGGGCGAAGCCGTAGGACGCCGCTCTGGGACAAATAGTCATTTATTATGAAAACACATTCGGTTGTGTTTGTATTGGCGGGACACGTGCATCACAGCTGACAGCACACAGATGCTCCTTTGACAGCTTAAAAAAATGCAGAGCATCACTCAAGCAGACACGTCCAGCTTACCGCACCTTAATCTCCACCCAGACACACACTGCATTCAAAAACACGGAGATTTAAAGGGTCTTTTTGTTTAAGGTCGTATATTTTAAACGGTGGACCAGTTGAAGATTGATTGAGATGCTTCTGGTACGCCGTGCTCACTGTTCCAGCAGCCTGGGCTTTTTCCACTTAGCTCATTCCTTCATTGATTAATTGATTTATTAATTAATTGGTTGCTTGGCTGATTATTTAGTTCACTCACTGCATGAAACGAAGTCCTATTGGCAGAAACTCACTGGCAACCAGCAAATATTCATGGGTGCCAGCTCTTAGAATTAAAAAGAGGGGACTTCCAGCATAAATCCCTGGCACAAATGGGAATCACAGCAGTGATGAAAAACAATGCCTTATATGGACATTATGTGAAGGCGAAGGCCTCAGATGCACACGAAGCATTTTTCGCAGCCCCTGTACCTTGGTGACCTAATCTTGGTTTTTAAAAATAGAAGTTGACTCTCATTTGGGATTTTAAAATGGATATTTTGAAGGATTCGTTCAACATTTGATCAGGTGACATCATCTGACTGATCCCGATTGCAGTATTACTACTGACCCACTCCAGCTCCATATATTTCCTTAATATTAATCATTCCGCAGTGGTCAATGTGTGACCATACACAAGTCTGCAGCAGGGGGAGCTGGACCATCCTAGATGTTTGCTCCACTCACACGTGGGCTTTTCGTTCTCCGGTCCATCCAGTGCATAACAGAGACATGCTGATTGTGTTGAATTTAGCCTGCGTCAGGATTTATCCGGATTTGCATATTTCATTCTTTTTGCCCGGGTGATCAGCAGGCGGCCAAGAATAGACAATGTCCTAAACTGACTCACCTAAACTGACTCACTGACTCATTAAATGGCTTGGCTGCAATCATTTTTAACCCAACGGAGGACTTTCTGCTGTAAGGATCATTGTTCTCCCACTTATTACTTAAACTTAAGTCTAGACCAAGGCACTTAAACATGTGTGTTGTTTACTCATGACCCATCACATGTAATTATTCAAGGGTTTTTGATTAAATGCAATGACTTGAGGGTTCAATTACATGTAATTCCACGAGTAAAAACTGAAGCAAAGCAGGTACGGAACTATAGGCCACTGCCTGAACAAACGAAGACCTCCTAGTCATCGATTGGTTGGTTGGTTGATTGATTTTGTTGATTCGTTAACTGAGTCTTTGATTCATTGATCCATTCATCCATGCTTTCCTTAATTCCTGCCTTTTCTCTGTCTCTCATTCGCCCTCCCTCTGTCTTCCCCCTTTCTTACTTTCGCATGAGGTGTTAATAACTGTGTGGTAAAAACTGACAAATCTGTGTCAAACGTGAATTAAATTTTAGTGTAACCCAATATAATTAAGAAATTATTCATGTCATTAGCGGTAACTTAAGTTGTACTGAAAATAAACCCATTGATATGTGCTGCAGTATAATAGTTCAGATGTAATTCAGTTTTTTTTTGTTTTTTTATCTATTATAATGTTTTAAAACAAGACAGTACAAAAAAGAAAACAGGGGTAGCGTCAACCATTTGGGAACAAAAAAAATGAATTAAAAAAAGTGACTATTCTTGTCATTGCGAGGTCACAGCACGGCACACAGCGAACCACAACGAAATCGGACCTCTGCGTTTAACCCATGCAGCTCCTTCCTCCAGAATCTCACTACAGCATCCGGCTTGCTTTGGACTGATGCCAGATGGAGCAAATTCTCCAAGATCTCACTGAGTGATGAAGCTCGGAGGATTGATTGTCTCAGAACATCTCTCGACTTTCAGATACCAAAAATAAAAACTGTTTAAAGATTCAAAGTGTTTATGAGATTTAAGGGGTGATTGTTTGCCATATTCTAAAAGAATATACAGAAGGACTTTCCTGTTCTTACTAACAAACCAAAGGAATAAATGAACTATTCAGCAAGTTCTGTTTTGGAAATTCATACAATTAAAACACACACACACACACACACACTATTTCAATATGGACATAGTTGTGATCTTGGTCTTACTTTTATTTATTTTTTATTTTATTTATTTATTTATTTTAATTATTCAATTTTTTAAGATTGACCCTAAATATGGTGCAAATGAAGAAAAGAAAAACACACACACACACACACACACACACGCACCAGTTAAGAATCTAATGGTCCGGAGAATCTCTCAGCTGACAAAATTAAAAAGACAGAAGCATATTTGAGCCACTTTTAGGATAAAACAGAAGTGAAGACCCTCCATTGAGAAAAAAAGAACGAGGGAGGCAAAAATACGAGAAGAAAGAAGAGACCAAAAGGTCTTCAGCTGCAAGAGTGAAGATTAATGCGCCACTCAGGCTTTGGAGGAAACCCAGTGTGCGCTAACTTTTAACATCGTATAACGTGCACGGTTCCAGCGCTTCATAGAAATCTTTGTACTTGTGGAAAGTTAAAAAGAGGGAGAACCTTTGAGGGATTGCGGGCTGGAGCGAGTGAGCTGCAAGGATGTAAAAACAGAGAGAAGGAGAAACCTTCAGCTGGAAGAGCCAAGATTAATGCTGCAGTCGGGCTGAGGAGGGACTGGGTGTGTAGAGGCATTTTAATCTACCTCTCGCTGGCAGAGGAGAGGGGGAAAAAAAAAAGAAAACATGAGCAACATTACATGACAGGCCTTGCCTCTGGAGAACTAATCACATCTCGGTGCTCTGAAGCCTGAGGGCTACCTCCACCCCACGAGGGCTCCTAGCGGCCCCTCATCAGATTAGACCCGTCCGCTCGGGTCCCTTCATCCCATCCCCTTTCTCCGGCTCTCGCTCCCACTTTTTTGCTTTTTTTTAAACTTTATTTATTTATTTATTTATCACCCCCTTGTGTATTCTGTAGGAATACTTCAAACAATGTGACTTCTCCCCCTGCTAGCCCGGTCCCTCCCTGCCATTTTTTACTACCTCTTTATCCCTTCCATCACCATTTCCCCACAACTGCTTGGACAGCATAATTCTGTTTCTCTTATATTCTCAGCCCTTTTGCTCTTCGCTGTTCCAAATTGTGTCCTAGTTTACTTCATGGAGCCACTTTAAAACTTGTGGTAATTAACAAGAAGGGACACGCTGAGCAAGACTGCAGCCCAAGAGGGCCTGAAAAATCGTCTTTCTTCATTTGCAGTTGTTAGAACTGGCTAAAGCCTTCCAGATCTGCTTCAGATCTTTCATACCGGCCCGAAGTCAAAAACAAGCCACAAGTGTTTGTGTGGGGAGACGATCTCATTCTTTCTGGACTTTTGTTGACCCTTATTTAAAGCCTAACCGTGCTCCAGTGAAGCACCAGACATCCGATCTCGGAAAATATGTCAAAGCTGGAGGGTTTTTCGAATTTTTCCATCCCCGCTTTCAACAGGATCCTTCTCAAACGTCTTTGGGTTACCCAACACCTGGAGGGCAGCCCGGTTTGCTTGTTCCTCAAAAGCATCCACTTAATCTGCAAATTAACGGGCAAGTCAGAGCTTTGATCAACCTGGATGGGATGTGACCCTCCAGCACAGGAGTCGAAAACAATTTTATTTGGATTGAAATTGATTCGCATGACGTTGAATTTTTAACGGTCACTTTCAGTATTATTTACAGTTCGTTTCATGCTTCATTGCAGAAAAGGTTTAAGCAAAACGAAAGGCTCTCATTACTGTGGGTCATGTTAGCGAGTTAGCAGCTCGTTAACCTTCCCTGGGCCCGTTCGGATTTTGGAGGCTGGCCGCACACATGGCTCACCAGCCCGGCATTGTTTTGGATTAATTAGAGGATGCCTTGGTAATTCCCCCGAGACAAGCCACCAGGAAGATTTCAAATTAATCTTACAATCCTGGCAACTGGTATCTCCCCAGTGATGGCAGGGTGGAATGACAGAAGGAGGGAGGGAGGGCAAGAGAAAGAGAATGAAAGTAATGAAAGTATCTGACGTCGGTGAGAGGGTGAGTGATCGAATGCAGGGAGAGGACGTGCATTGAAGGAGGACAATGAGAAACGTCAGGTTCAGGCATACTTGAATAGCCAGAGTCACCTCCTCTTAGTCCATTTCCATCTTTATCTACCTCTCCATCTCTCTCCCTCTCACACTGGTGCTGCAAAGGCGAAAGGGCTGGCATCATCATTTAAGGGCAAATGGAGTCCATCAATAAGATGGCACAGTGGGAGAGGTGCAATGATAGGCCATTAGGTAAGACTCCTGCCCGCTCTTCACCCCACACAACACTCTGTCCACCCACTAGCAGAGATTTTGTAGCACCATGTGCTCTTTCAATGCTACAGTGAGCAAGCTGGCTCTTTCTTTCTCTCTGTTTGGCATCTACCACTACCCCATCATCAAGATCCAGCTTAGTGGAGAGCAACTAGAGGCTTTCTCTAAAGATATACTGCCAATCTCTATCAAAGATCAACCGACAAGCAGCTTGGTTCCACCAAATCCCACACAGACCTTAACATTACAGTCATGGAAACCAGAAAACAATGAAGGCTTCTAATGAAGCAAATTCAAAGGTTGCACTTTAAAGACACGACTGGCTAGGATCGTCTACAAGATGAATAAAATCAAGCTCCCGATGGCTTTAAAAAGAGTCACCTGAACTGGTTTCACGCAGCAGGACCTGGAGTTGGACGGTATGTTTAAAAAACGACCCAAAAGCTTAACAACATAAGACGTGTTATAATCAATAAAACATATTGCAGCACATTTGACATTTTTAGTTTGGGCTAGATGTAAATCAGCATCTAAACATTTTCTCGTGTTTTAAGAGAATCTTTTGCAGGGCAAGTGTTTTCTTCTTCACAGTAGTTCAATAACGAGCTTTGGGTGATTTGTCATCAACAGGTAGCCTTGTTGCTAATGGGAAATAAAAGTGTATCCCTACTTGCTCATTCATACAAGCCTTGCTGTTGGAGGTTAGGTCTAACACACCCAATGATGCACGACATCTTTATGGTTCAAAGATCTTCAAATCCAGATCTTCAGTTCGGGTTTTGTACTTGAACAGTTGATGGAACTGACCATCTCCCTTTTGGTCCACAAAATCCAAGACTAGAAATTGCATTCTAGGTTCAGATACGAAGATCATCTTTCATTTGAGCTCAGTTTCTACCCACAGAGCAAATCATAAGGGTGGCGGTCATATTTCAGCCTGATGCTATAATCCCAGCCAATGTTGCTGTAGTTTAAACACACTATGCTCAAATCATTGCTGTGTTGAGGACGGTCAACAACTCAAACAATAAAGGTCCGAGAGCAGCTCTGAGGTTCAGCACTGTTCTCAGATAAATGGGAAATGGTGGCGTTGATCAACTGCATGGGCTACAGTGTGTATATGTACATCAATATAGTCATAATGTAGCCAATTGAATAAAAGCTCAAATAATTACATGTGCAAAGCAATAAAAATGGAAGAGCACAACACAGGACAGCCGAAATGTCGGCTGTGAATCACCTCCACGTTGTCGGTTGCCAGTTCAGCAACACAATGGATGAAGTCTTCATATGAAGTCTCTCTAACGGCTGTAGAGGTTAACACACGTGTAATAACAATGTAACTACTGGAGGTGTGTTCAGTGTTACAGTAGATAGATTCCTGCATTTCTTAGATTCAGTTTCAATGTAGTTACAAAAACAAATCTCCAGTAGTTACATTGTTATTACATGTCCTATTAACGAGATGCTATTGGAGACAATCTACATCGGGAGGTACATGTTAAAGGGTGCACTGGGGAACCAAAAGTGGATTATAAACCCTTTTTTGGTACTTGTATTTTAACAGTTTAGTCTCTTAAAATCCAGACGTCCCAACAGCTGTTGCATCGTCCCTTCCTGCACAGGCTGCCAGCAGACTGTCCTTATCACGCTGCAGCCCAAAGACAAGGCCGCATTCGTCTACCATGGGATATGTAGAAACAGGCAGGAAGCAATCTGTCAGCTGCAAATCCCTGCCATGGCTTTTTCGCCGAAAGCAAAGACTCTGTTTGTCTGCGTCGAGTAGAAGGCGGCGGCGATACAGCGAAAGCTATAGAGGTTTTGGAGGCAGGAAGGTCAGGTCAATGCATCAGCTGATTTCCAGATAGATATTCAGCCTCGAAAATACCACGCTCACCTCCGACACCTCAGACAGAACTGGCTGCCAGCGTGAAAGGAGACGCTCGTGGTGGATCCTAATTGCTCGCGGAGGCTGAGTCAGGCCTTATTACTGAACTACAGGCCTCAACAGATTGCAGTCAACTTATGTTAAGAAGTTACACCACGAACAAGCACCCCAACACCACGCTGCACGTCTGCAGTGCTGAACTCATTTGCACGGTCTTGCTGACGCATGCCAAATGCATTGCGTGATGATAAATCTTGGAAAAGTTTTTCTATAAATGGTTTATTTGCTAAATAAGAATATAACGGGGATGTACTGTCTATAACGTTTGGTGAAGCTGTACATTTTTATCATGTGTTTTCTTCCCATGTGTCTTACTCTGAAATACAATAAAGAAAATGTCAAAAAACAAGTTGTCTTCACTTTTAAAAACCTTTCACTGTTCCATTTTTAGTGAATACAGTCGCGCATTGGCACGTGATTGCGAAATTTGACGAAGGAAAAAATGTTCCATTGATTTCAGTGCAATGGGGGTCATAGGTCGCCTATCGCGTCAGAACAGCCAGAATATAATACATGGTTTCAGGGATATTCCATGATCAACGCTGACCAATCATAGAGCCACCAAGCTACATTCACAACAGTGCTAACATTTTGTAAAATCTTCATCAATGAAGGCTTAATGACCAGTTTTCACTTACCTGTGTGAGAGCGGTGAGTGGTTGTGTTGAGAGAATTGGTCCCCCGTCATCCAGGAGGCCAAAAATATAAAAGAGAGTGAGAGAGAGAGAGAGAGAGACAGACAGAGAGAGAGAGAGAGAGAGAGAGACAATTAGAAATGCTGCACTGAATTTTAATACAACCCACACATTGATTTCTCTTTAGATGTGAGAATTACAGAAACACCTCTGCATAAATATTTTAAAACCAGCTCTTGTAAAAAGGCAGCCAGGCTGGATTAAGATGACGAGGACTGAAGTGATGAAAACCCGGGTCATCGTGAGTGTTGAGAGTTTAGGCGCGCTGGCTAACATGTAAATATGTCCGAGGCGTTGCCATGGAAACAAGGGAACGGGACAGTTGTTACCGGGATACTGCCGTGAAACTGACATTCGCACACAAAGCACAAACGGTGCACCTTCGCGACGACGTTATTCAATCTCTGGACCATCTTTAAGGTCCAGACGTTGACCTTTAACCCTTAGAAAGTGCAGTCGGAGGAGGACGAGAGTGGACCTACATCTTTCAAAACACTCGTTTTGTCACCGGGAGATTTCCTGACATCAAATGTTGTCATCTTTGAGGGTATTAGAATCTAAGAAACAGCTAATTTTCTGCATCACTAAGAAGACTAAACTCCAACCAAACTACAGAACCCAGGACTGGATGCAAGGCCACTTAATAACAATGACTCCATATCTGTGTAAGACTCACAAAAAAGGGTTTTTTCATCATCGACTTGGCAGTTTAATCTTAAAAACATGGTCAAATATCACAAACTTCATCACCTCTTATTCATCGTAAGCCGAATTGTTTTTCCAAACACAAGCAGCAGGGGGCGCTCTGAGCACTGCCCCTGATCCCTGCTGATGCGAGGCTTATGTTTAGCTCTAGGATTAGACTTTATATGAAATAAGCAGTTATGATATTATGTTGACTTTATTGCCAAAATCAAAGGCCCGATACAGGTACATTTCTTCATGAAGTGTACAAAGTGTTCAAATGTATCCTAAATGTATCCAGTATTGTACTTTAGATTGACGCAAGGGAAATGAAAGTGAAGTGAAAGTGAAAGTGATGCCGTCATTGCGAAATACAGCACACCACGCAGCTGAAAGTGAGGTTTCTTCTTATGAGATCGGTCCTGGGTAATCAAATCACCGCTGGTGGTCAGACAAACATATTTGTCTGATGGACAAACATATTTGGATGAAGGAGCACACTGAAGGATTAATTACTGTCCGTCTGTCTGTCTTTCCATTCATCATCTACCCGTCATCTATCTATCCTACTATCCATCCATCTACCTATTGTTCGTCTGTCTGCTCATTAGCCCATATGTCTATCTATGTATGTCTCTGCCAACGTGTCAGTATTTGTCTACTCATCTTCTTTGTTCATGTCTGTATATCTGTCTGTCTATGGATATCTGTCCATCTGTCTTTCCATCCATCTACCTATCTTTCTATCATTAATTCATCCGCCACCCACCTTTCCATCCATCTATGTATGTTTCTGTCCATTTGTCCATTTGTCTGTCTCCTCATCTGTCTGCCGATCTATCTGTCTTCCACTCTATGTACATCTATCTGTACATCAAGTGAAAGTGAAGTGACAACCCTTGTCATTGCGAGGTCAAAGCACAGCAGACAATGAACCACAACCTCTGCATTTAACCCATGCACAGCAGTGGGCAGCTATTGAAAGCGCCCGGGGAGCAGTGATGGGGACGGCACCTTGCTCAAGGGTACCTCAGGGCAACCTATTGGGAAGGGGTTCAAACTCCCGATCCCGATCCTTCGACCACTAGGCCACTGCTGCCCCTATAAAGCACTTCCCTGACCGGGAATCGAACCCGGGCCGCGGCAGTGAGAGCCCCGAATCCTAGCCACTAGACCACCAGGGAAAGACATCTGTCTGTCTTTCCATTCATCTACCTGTTCATCTACATATCCAAGTATCCATCCATCTTCCAATCATTTTTCACCTGTCCAGCCGTCTATTTTTCTGTCACTGTCCATTTTTTATCTGTTTACTCATCTGTCGATCTATGCCTCTGTCTGCCTGTCTATGTGTCCACTGATCCGTTCTCCCATTTCTCCCATCTATGTTCATGTCTCTGTCCACTTGCAAAAGTATTCACCCTGCTTGGCTTTTTACCAATTTTGTTAAATTCCAACCTATAATTTAAATGTTTCTTAATCTTATTTTATGTGATGGATCTGCACAAAATAGTCAAAGTTGGTGAAGTGAAATGATAAAAACATATAAAAAAAGTAATTAATTAATTAATTAAACTGAAAATTGGCATGTGCATATGTATTTACTTCACTTGCCATGAAGCCCATAAAATGTCCAGGTGCAACCAATTACCTTCAGAAGTCACATAATTATTGAAATGAAGTCCACCTTTGCACAATCTAAGTGCCACATGATCTCTCAGTATAAACACACCTTTTCTAAAAGGCCCCAGAGGCTGCAACGCCACTAAGCAAGAGGCATCACACCATGAAGGCCAAGGAGCTCCAAACAAGTCAGGGACAAAGCTGTTAAGAAGTACAAGTCAGGGTTGGGTTATAAAAAAATATCCTAATCTTTGATGATCCCCCAGAGCACCATCAAATCCATCATCTTCAGATGGAAAGAACATGGAACCACAACAAACCTGCCAAGAGAGGGCCGCCCACCAAAACTCACAGAGCAGGCAAGGAGGGCATTAATCAGAGAGGCAGCACAGAGACCGACGGTAACCCTGAAGGAGCTGCAGAGTTCCACAGCAGAGACTGGAGTATTTGTCCACAGGTCCACAGTGAGCCGTACACTCCATAGAGCTGGGCTTTATGAAAGAGAGGCCATTACTTAACTTTCAAAATAAGAAGACACGTTTAGAGTTTGCCAAAAGGAATGTGAGCGACTCCCCAGATGTATGGAGGAGGGTGCTCTGGTCAGATTGAACTTTTCAGCCACCGAGGAAAATGCTGTCTGGTGCAAACCCAACACATCCCAAGAACACCATCACCACAGTGAAACATGGTGGTGGCAGCATTATGCTGTGGGGATGTTTTTCGGCAGCAGGGACTGGGAAACTGGTCCGAGTCGAGGGAAAGGTGGATGGTGCTGAAGACAGGGATATTCTTGAGCAAATCCTGTCAGTCTGCCTGTGATTTGAGACTGGGACGGCGGTTCACCTTCCAGCAGGTTCACCTTCATCTGAAGTTTACAAACATTTAAATGTGTTGGAATGGCCTAGTCAAAGTCCAGACCTCAATCCAAAGGAAAATCTGTGGTCAGACTTGAAGATTGCTGTTCACAAGTGAAAACCATCCAATATGAAAGAGCTGGAGCACTTTTGTCTTGAGGAACGGACAAAAATCCCAGTGGCAAGATGTGGCAAGCTCATAGAGACTCATCCAAAGAGACTTGCAGCTGTAATTGCCACAAAAGGTGGCTGTACAAAGGACTGCATTGAGGGGATGAATAGTTATGCATGGTGAAGTTTTCTGTCATTTTGTCCTATTTGTTCTTTGCTTCACAATAAAATAAAAACACAACTTCAAAGTTGTAGGCATGTTCTGTAAATGAAATGGTGCAAACTCTCAAACAGTCCATTTTAATTCCAGGTTGTGAGGCAACAAAGCATGAAAAATGCCAAGGGAGGTGAATACTTTTGCAAGGCACTGTACATGTCTATGAATATCTCTTCATCTGTACGTCTGTCTGCCATCTCCATCATCTCTCTCATCACTCACTCACCCTCTTAACCTATTATTCTGAGTAAGATTGTGACTAATCTGGAAAAAATAAATCATTTGCCATTTTAGAAATATAACTCCAATCATCCAACAGTGAAGTAAGAATCAAAATCAGGTTTAAATACAAATTCAATCATATTGGTTAAAATCGCATTAAAATTTGCTCTTTTTTATCCCTGTGAATCAGTAAACCTTCTCTCCAGGCCCAGCAGACTCCGAGGGTCTCCTTTTACAATAATAACGTCATTTAAATTGTAGAGTAATTGGCGTTATAACCTGTGTGTGTAAAAAGCCCAGCACCACTAACACCTAGTTGGCGGAAGTCCTGAGGTCAGACTCTTGCGCCTGCAAAGACACACAAGGTACATGTCCAGCGTTCATACCATGCAGTGGAGACGTCCACATATTGGACAGCTCTCGTGAAAGCCTTAAGATTAGCCTGTTAGGACACTTTGGCTTATTTAAATTCAACCTGGGAGCGACTTTGATGGAAGGGTTGTGGAACGGCACTTCAAAGCGTCCACCCAAGCTATACCCTTGCTGAATCTCAGTCATCCTGTAATTGGCGAGGACATCAAGAGACAGGAAGTCATCCGGCCCCGGACCAAACTGGGCTTTTCCAGTAGGCATCATCGCAGGCATCCATCCAGCGGCTGATCAGCGAGTAAGTATGGCGGGGCCGCTGGCTGCTTGGAAAATGCAGACTAATTGAGGACTTGGAGGCATGCCAGGCATCGAAATTTGCACAGTGATGAGATATTCCCTGCCATAATTTATATATGCTGCCGGCACTGGGCTCGGGAAAGAGATCTACTCATTTATTTATTTATTTTTCTTTCGCGAGCCGCTCGCCGCAGTCGCGGTTCGCGGTTTTCAAATGTTTCCTTTTCCTCCATTTGCTTTATTTTTCATTAATCAACGCAAATGCTCCGCTGATGACCTTCCCATTACGCATTATTCAATCATGTCTTTTCTCTCAATTTCATTTACAAATGATATTTACAAAGAGGAGAAGAGAATAAGAGCGGAAGCGGGAGCGCAATCAAGCTCAAGCGCTTGGCATCGTAAACAATAGGCCATATAGACGGATTTGATGGCCCCTGCTGAAGATGTCATTTGCCCGTCCCAGGTCTAAAGCCTGCAGCCAATCCACAGCAGCCTGTGTTCATCTGAAATGAAGGCGTCTGAAAGAGAGACTGAATTAAAGGATGTGAAGGTTTTAGGATCCCATAAGCAGAATATAATACATAATTATAACTGCAAATTCAGTTTACTGGCACTGACAGTTTTCTGAAAAAACTACATCTACCGCTTTGTTACTGTGTTATTACATATTTATTAACAATGAATAATGTCAACGCTTTCTTTTTAAGTACTAGGTATTAAATCAGATACTTGAAACTATTTATAATTGATTGATTGACCTGTTAGTTAGGTAAGAGTCACCAGTCTAGCTAAAGCCGTCTAAAGATATTACACTTTTTAAACACCTCATACTTGCATAATTACCCGGTGAAACAAAGTGGAGATTACAAACCCTAAATTTCACTGGAATGTCTTGGGTTTGACCCTCAAAGCAAATCAGCAACTTGCAGCCTGGCAATGAACAGGTTGTTAAACAGGGTGATCACTTGGATCTGGAACGTATTTGACAGTGAGGACTCTTATTATGGTTTTTGTGGATCTTTAACTTGTACTTTCCTGCTAAAATGTCAGATTTTTACAGTAGAAAGTTCACCACCTTGTCATTCTACATAATTATTACATAGGGAGGTATTTTTCCACAACCGTAATCTGATCAGTCATGTTTTTAACCCCCAAAAATGACATTACTTGTGGTCTCCAGCTGCTAATGTTAATATGTGGGTGTGAACATGGGCAGAAACAAGGTTAAATCGCTTTTAGTTTACGAAAGCAAGCAGTCCTAACATACACCCATTAACAACTGTGTAGTCACGCATTAACATTGAATTTAACAGCGAATTACACGCCGAAGCCACTGCTGCAGCTACATTAAAGCATTGCATCTTGGGTAAATGTGAGTCAGCTTGCATCATGCAGCATTTCTCTTTTGCATTTCCTGCTGTTTGTCCAACAAGACTGTTCTGATTGTAAGAGGATGTTACTATCATGACTAGATGTTTAGCTTGTTTTATCTACATTTTCCAACATTCTCACCCATCCCTCATACTGTGTTGTGTTTTTCAAGCATTTGAGTATGTTTACCCCCCACTCCAATCAATCAATCAAATCAATCAATCCACAAAACAAAACCTTTATCGTAGAATCTAAATTTAGTTTACAGGAAAGCAATTCATGGCGTGACTAACATCTGGATCACAGATGTGGTTGAACGAGATGTGCTGGATGCCTTATAAGCCTACAATCTGACCATTATTTGGTGCAAAAAGTGACTCAAAAACACTCAAACCTGTTGATTTGCAACGCTGAATGAAACGACAATGTAATTACATAGTTGTTAACACCGTATGTAATATAACGATGTTCTTCACCAACAGGTTTAACAGTTATTTGCGTCCAACTGCTGCTCCACCAAAAGACCAAAACATGGTGATGGGCGTTCTCACTCCACAAGTTTTTCACTGTTTTTTATTACATTGAAAGAAGAAGAAAAAAAACACAGAACTGGGATTAATAGCAGAGGCTCAAGTTCAGTAGAAGGCCTAAATACTGCAGGGGAAATCTTGGACGCGTCACTTGTGGACCACAGTGGGTAAAGGTAGTGGGAGAGAAATAAATAAGATGTAGGAGGGGAGAAAAAAAAAAAAAAAACATGTAAATTGACTACTAAAAATAAACCGGATGGTAAAAACGTAACAGGAGACAGCTGGTGATGGAAACAGACAAGAAACAAGGGAGGGAATGTGCGGCAGGAACGTTGGTCCTGCTTGTTGACATGTCTGTAATTGCCTATAAATCATTAATATTAGTTTTCCACCACCATAGCCTAGAGCTACACTCCAGCAGAGGATGTACAGTGTGACACTATGCCGATTACTAAGCCGAGATATAGAGAAACACACACACACACACACACACACACACACACACACACACACACACACACACACACACACAGACACACACACACTTCATGGCATTCTTGCATTTTTCTATCACTACAAGGGAAAAAAAGGAAAGAAGCCTACAGGTAACTTGATCTCATGGGATTTAATGCAATTATAACAATGAACGAATTCCAATACTTGCAACCTCCCAAGGCATTTACAGCTGGAGGAATTGATTTGGGGATTCGGCAGTGAATCTGTGCAACTCCACCGTGCATGCCCAAGTGCCGCCATTGAATATGTGTGTGTGCGCGTGTCATCCAACAAAAGCTGCAAACCTACAGCAAAAACAGTCGACGATGTCTTCAACCAGAGGTGGGAAACAAAGTTCAAAACCGTTGAGTTTAGGGGTATCGTCTTTTCATGACCTTTCCCTTTAACTCGCAACCCAAATATCTAGACACAGCACAAACATCGGCTCTCCTTATTTTAGTCTCAACACATTTGAGTGGAATCCTCCATCACCTTCCCAACATCCCGACCCGTTTCAGACTAAACGGACTCAAGCGCACAGAAAAGATGCAGGACAGGAGGAAGGGGACGTAAGAGAGAAGAAAGTGAGAGTGGAGGGTGGAGAAAAGATACATTTGCCCTCTCTGGGGGCAATTCATGGTGAGAAAATTGCACTTTTGCCATGACTGCACTTATTAAAATGCCGCTCTAGCTCCAGGCTCCTGGACCGACGTTAGGTTCTTAATTCTAGGCCAGGCTCTAGGCTCCAATTTGAACTAGCCGGTGAAATCTTTCTTAGGGGACAAACAAAGTGCTGGATAATTGTCTTCAGTGTAAGTGTTAGATTTGTAGGTCTATTTCCTCTTAGTGAAAGTGTCGACTCTACACAGAGCCTGATTAGAATACCCAGCGATTTGAATGAATTTTAATGAAGAGAGACTATGTCTACAATCCACGTCTTTAATAACACTTTTAGAGAGAACCATCATCTCTAACAAAAAAAAACGAAAACAGTAAACGGTACAAACGCGATTGTGAGGATTTGCTGCGCGGCGCAGTTGAGTTAAGCCTTAAATAAAGAGATCAAATTGCAGCAATGAAATATTAATATCACTCTAAATATGGCTGCGTTGTAAACCCCTTCACATCCTCGTGCTGAGATGCACTAGAAACTGAATTCCATATGCATGTCCTTCATTCAATTTTAATGCTGGTCCCAGATTACAATGTGGACTGCAATTAATACAGATACACTCTCTTCTTACACAGAAAACTGACTCAGAAACATCTGCAGGACTTCTCAGGGACGAATGCAGATCAGCAGGCAAACACAGAAAATATGAACCGGTTCAATCTGACACATTCTGCTCGTTAGAAATCACCCCGTGAACCTCATGGGCCATAGAGTGCTCTTCTTCCAAAGGTTGCTCAAAAAAAATGTAATTAATTTGAGGGTAAAAATTGAAAATATTGAAATAGAGTGGAAATATTGAAAATATTGTCTGGTTTACTAGACCGTGTCCATCTAGGAGAAGATGGATCTGTGTGTATTTTCCACTGGCCTTAAAAAGTAGGTGTATATTTGCTCTTGAAAGTCAAGAAATCAATGGCGGCCTGAAAGTGAAAGTGACTAATAGTCATTGTGAACACAGCACAGCACCTGGGGAGCAGTGATGGGGATGGTAACTTGCGCAAGGGTATCTTAGGGCAACCTTCTGGTATAGGGCTTCGAACCCACAACCTTCCAATCCTGAGATCTGGTCCTTAACCACCAGACCACCACTGTCACCAGGATATTTTGAGAAATACATAGACAAGAAGATGTAGCACAACATGGACAGCATAATGCGTTTTATTATTTTATCTTTTGGTCTTTAACATTTGTTGGGAAAAGCTGAATTTATCTAGACATAGTTCCTTGTCGATCAACTTTTAGATCCTCGTTTGTCTCGAGTTCAATTTAGCAGATGATCTGATAAGCAGTTTTCAGGCCTCAGCTTTAGGAAACCCCACATTAATTTTAAGTATGTTGAGAAAGCATTGCAGCTGCAACAAGGCCCATTTCTCCGTGTACCCTGAGTTTTCCCCACAAAAGAAGTCGACGCGGAGGAAAATAAAGAGGATAATTCCACCGGAGAAGTGTAGTAAATTTAATAGAGTGTATCGTAATGGTTGCATTTGCATGATTGGAATTACATCTCACTCAAAACTACTGAATATTCAACATCCATCAACACAGATGCAAATGTAGTGTATATAGTTTTTTTTTGGGTCAATAAAACTGAATACATCTGGTTCAAATAGAACTGCCCGGTGCTCAGTGGTTATCGGTGCTATTTGGGGATGTGGTTTGTATACTAATTGTGTTTCGTTGCTTAAACATCTCACTGCAGAGGAAGGCTACTTTTCAGACCATTCCATCATTTGCAATGTACGCAAAATATAATCCTCACTCACTCACACACTCATTTTCTGAGCCGCTTGTCCTGAGTAGGGTCACATGCAGTGCTGTAGTCTATTCCAATTGGGACACATCATGGACAGGTCACCAGTCCATTGCAGGGCAAACACAGAAACACTCAAATGTAGGGGACCATTTAGCATCTCCACTCCATCTGCAGGTCTTTGGACAGTGGGAGGAAACATAAGCTCCAGGAGGAAACCCAGACAGACACAGGAAGGACATGGAATCTCCACACAGAAAGGACCTAGCCCGTCCTACCTGGGAACCGAACTCAGGACCTTCTCGCTGTGAAGCATCACCATTATTCTTCAGCACAGCCTGAACTCTCCAGCTTGCTTCTTTAAGTCACCTTCAGGAACAGTTCTCCAGGCTTCTTGATGGACATTCCAAAGCTCTTCTTTGGACGTTGCCTCCTTTTTGTTCTATTCTCTGTGGAGAGGGTCCCTCACTGCTTCTGCTGCTGAAACTTTGTTCTTTAGGAAGTCTGGAGAACCGTTTCTTCAACCGTACACTAAATATACAAGGAAGTCTGGCTCTTTGGAAGCAAAATATGATGAAACGAAAAGGAGTTTGAAACTTTTGGACAGCGCAGAAGACATTAGTTCCAGCTATATTTTGATTACAGTTCCTGCTATTGTAGTTTTACGACTAAACTTCCAACAGCATGCAGGATTAGCAAGATTTAGGATGGGCTAGCAGCAATAATGGCTTCTAACAGTCCCAAACTGGCACAGAAATTCTCAGAAACCCAGCAGGTCCAAAGTGCATCGGCATACAGAGCAGCGGTGTACGAGCCCTCAGAGGGTGGTGGATTGGGCGCATGCTGCTTATGTAGATGGAGGATTAGCAGCACTAACCCTGTAACACAGCACTCCATATACATCCACAGCAGGCCTTCCCACACTGTACGAAACTAATTAGGCCATTTTAAAGAGCCGACTGTGGCCGAGAAATCTTTCCAAAGGCCCTGCATGTTTGTCTTGGAACATCTGCATTGTTTTTCCATCGAAACAAGCTACAGCCTCCAACTGAGGCTTGTAATCCAGTTACAAAAGACTCTTTATACACTGGCAAGCAATGATGGGTGTCTCCAGAGGATCTAGTTGAAAGGATGCCTGGCAAGAACTTCAGGTTACCTAGCCATTGGTTCATGTCTAGAACATCAATGAAGAGCAATGCTTGAAGCCATAGTGTAGCTTTCATTGTTAGCCTAGGAGCAGCCATTGATGGATATTGATCGCACTCACATCAGGTCATCTTACCTCTGGTCATATCAGGCAACAATTCTGGAGAAAAGAACATATTTGCAAAGTAATCATTGGTGTAAATTGTAACGCAAGAATACAATTGGTGAAGCGACGCTCTCTCGGCTGGATGAAGCCATACATTTCTTCAGAAAACAAAACAAAGAGTACGATTTCCCAACAGGATGGCTCGCAAGAAACTAACCTATTGCTCTAGAAGACAGATCTCATAATCCAGGAAACTTTCACTTGTGCCAGCATTGCTAGCAGGAAATCTGTGGCAGGAGTGGGTAAAAAAACAAAAAAACAAACAACTATCCATCAACAGGGTGAGTAACTGGTAAAAGAAACCACATAAACCAAGGAAGAAAGTCATTTCAGCATTGCCACCTTCCCGAAGACGTTTTAGTGTAGTTATCAAGAGTAATCACGCTGAGTTTTCCCTCAAATTACGGCATGAATAAAAAATATTCCGATATTTTATTTAAGGTTTGAATTGGGTTCCACTAGGCTAGTGAATGCTTACAAAAATATTCTTAATCTCCTTTACTGCAGGCCTTCTACTGAATCTTTCATTTTAGCACTTTTTAAATAGTTTATTAGGTAACTAACACTTCAAATAGTCTAAGCCAACCTTAACAATTTTTTCAGAAATGTCTGTCCATATTTTTAGAAAGGTCAAAAAAAGATTCAAACCATCTGGTCACTTGTCATTTATGTTTAAGCCATTTAGGGCAATATGATTCAGATCAGAGCATCGACAAAGCCTCTGAACGGTCAATAGACTCAACCCCAGACTTGGAGCCTGGGTTTGGAGGGTCGTGGGTTCGAAATCCAGATCAGCAGGTTGCCATGAGGTACCTTTGAGAAAGGTACCGTCCCCATCACTGCTGCCCAGGCCCTTTCAGCAGCTGCCCCCTGCTGCACGGTATGCGTATTGGTTAAATGCAGAGGCTGTATTTCATTGTGGTCCACTGCGCGTTGTGCCGTGTTTCACAACGTAGCACTACTGGTGTTCGAACATGAAAATTCAATGACTAAATAAGAGACTCTGATACATTTCACTGCCATCATGTCTCCTACAGGCGCCTCTATTTTATACACAAACAGCAGGCGTCTGTCTTTTTGTTTTGCCTTGATTTCCTGCTTCACCTGTCTGAGGATCAGCTGCTAAATGTGCACTTGCTCTTTTAGACCTGTGAGAAATAGTGAAATGGGGGGGGAATAAAAGCCATCTCATAATAAACGTGCCTAAAACGCCATAAAACACCAGTGGCTGCGAAGCTGTCCACACTGGTTCCCATTTCTCAGATGTCAGTGCTCGTCTGCGATCACTTTCGTCTTTTCTATTGTAATACGATCCAGAATAAAACAATGACTAAGGCCTTAAAGTGCATGTGTCAACTTCAATTTGTGAACATTTATAAATAAACTGGTTCTGCTGAGCAGCATTTCTCCAGTCCTCAGGGAAGCCCAGGCAGTCCGCGGTTTTTCCTTTAACTTCAACACATGGGGACAGAGCGGGAAAGTGAACCATCTGGGCGTCCCCGAGGATTAAGTTGAGAACGGCAGCCATGGAAGACAAGATGCTTAACAAATGGCTGTTGTTCTTCAGCTGCTGTGGGTCACTGCACAACATGAAGCGGTTTCATTTTGTGATTTTTTTTATGGGGCAAACGCCGCATCCGATACCAACTTATTCCTCCTTCGGCTGCTCCCATTTAGGGGGCGCCGCAGTGGATCGTTTCCATTTCTTCCTGTCCTCTGCATCTTCATCTTTTACACCAAGCCCCCGCATGTCCTCTCTCACCACAGCCGTAAACCTCCTCTTTGTCCTTCCTCTTCTCTTCCCTGGATGCTCCTTCCTCAACATTATTCTGCAGATATAATCCTCGTCTCTCCTCTGGACACGTCCAAAGCAACACAATCTTGCTTCTCTTTGCAGCCTGAGCTGTAGCTCTAATAAACTCATTCCTAATTCTGCCCATCCTCGACACTTCCAACGCTAATCTCAGCATCTTTGACACCTCATGTCTTTTCATCAGCGCCAATGTCTCCAACCCGTATAGCTTGTTGCAGCCGATACCAGCCTCCACAAAACCGTGTCCTCTTGGTTCCTAAAATCACAGGTTGGAAGTCACAACTATGAAAGAACAGTTGGTGCTACACACCCAATAAAACAATTTAAAATAAATATTACAGAATTTCCACTAAAGCACAAACATAAGATGCATATACTAGACAGCATAGTGCATATTTGAACTACAACCTTTTTGGTTGATTTCCAAAGAAGAGTGTGATGGCAGCCTTGCATCAAATGTCCCATAAGCAAACCTTTAGGTCAACAAGCATCACAGAGGAACAGGCAAACCAGAAATAAACTAAATCCGCTTTCTGGCTGTTTCAAAACCATCTTTCTTACTAATCGAATCAGGGCTGAGAGGGTGCTGGAGGTGGAGAACCATCCTGGGCAGGTCACCAGTCAATCACAGACAGACTGACACACAGTCACACCCAGAAACAACTCCAATCCACCCCTGTGTTCGAACTTTGGAAGGAAATTTGCACAAGCTGAGGAAACCCATGAAGACACCCAGACCTGTTCACCGTGAGACAACAGGTCTGAACCCACCCCACCATGGACCGACTCCGTCTTCCTTAATCTGTTGAAGAGAGAAAAGGCTGAGCTGTTTCTGTGATGCAAAAGGAACTACTTTTTTCAGCAGAAGGAATAGCTGATGCTTTATACAGTACCCTTGGCTTTTTGCTTTGCTTATTAGGGTTGTGGGTTATCACAAATTATATCATGGGTGGGCCTCTGCTGTTAACTAAAGCAAGCATGGAACCTCCCAGTGTAGGAGCGATCTTTTGATTTATGGGAAAACCAAAGAAAGCTTCCTTGAAAGAGACTTGATCTCCCTCGAAAACTAAATGAATAAAAAATAACTACCACTGGTGATTATATATGGGTCAGCACAAGCGCAGCCTGAAATGAGCATTAAATTATTCATTGTAATTGTTATCTGCAAAGCGGGCGATAATGAGGGTGAAAAATCAGACAGCTTTAAAGCATTTGGGTGAGTCGAAAGTAAGTGTTTGAGGTAAGATCACTGAGCTTATAAACTAAAATCAATCTGGGCAGATTAAGATGATGAAATTTTCTGCCCTTGTTGTTCCAAAATTGCAATAAAAGGCAGGAATGCACCACTACTGGGCCCCACAAACTGAAGCATTCCATCAGTACTGAAGATCTGCTTTGTATTTGAAGCATTTCAGCATTTCAGTTGTGCTCTCTAAAGTGGAAGTGTGTCTGATACATTCATGATTTCCTGCAAGAATCATGGTGGTCTAGTAGGGATGGGGGTGGATCAAGTGGTAGGACACTCACTTATGGACCAAGAGGTCTCCAGGTTCAAATCCTACCACCATGGGTCTCTGAGCGAGACCCTCAACCAGACTGTCCCTGTAGGAATTGGAAGTCATTCTGGAAAAAGCTTCTGCTAAATGTCATAAATGAAAACATATATCAAAATCCTCTAAAAAAGTAGCGCGACATGATTTTTTGGGTGCGTGTCGCATCACTTGTAGCTACACTTCGGCTTCGCAAAGTCGATGAAGTGCTTGTCCATTGTGTGCTGTTCTGTGACTTCACCATGACAAAAATCTCTTTGACTTCACTTGTGCACTGAGTGGATCGGTGGTGATGCGTTAGAAGAAGTGGTCTGGCAGCTGAAGCTCTACTTATTCCAGTTGAAGCACCGGAGCCTCCGACCCCCTCGCACGCCAAAGCATCATAACTGTTACACTCTTCTGGAATGAAGAGTAGCATAAGAGGCCTAACTCTTGTATTACATCCGTTTATCCCCACAATGAAACTGAAACCGATTTTTAAAACGCATGTGCGATCCCCAAGAAGAACCAATCACATGACACCTTCTCTTGAAAGATTCTTCAGCGAAACAAAGTATTAACCTGCTGATTTCACCAAAGGATCTTTAATTTGACAAGAGGACCTCAGTTTACCTGTTATGGAAGTGCATGTGAACCAGTTCCGTGTGAGGAAGGATGCTTCTCTAGAAGAGAAGGAGATTGGGATCTTTTCCTTCATAAAGTAATGTGTGTATAGAACTGATACAAATGAGCTAATGCCCACACATCTAAATCGACAGGTTAATGAAGAGCCTCATGTATGGCAGAAGCCCTCAACTCTAGAGGGTTCTGGAGGGCCTATATCCAGCAGTTCCTCATCTCAAGCACACAGAGTAAACCTGCCAGTTGAAAGTTGAACCAGGAACGCCTGAGCAGAACAAACAAACAAACAAACAACAACTATGGAGCAGAACTGATGCAGGATTATGATGACAAACAAAACCAGAACCTCACACATTGGCCGGTTGGAAGCAATACCATGTGCAGCAGACTTTAGAGAAGAAGTGGGGCTTCAATCACTTTGGAAATAAAATAAAATGCATCATAACCAAATACAGGGAGCGTGTGAATGTTCGGTTGAGGATGGTAAAGGTTTGCTCAGTTTACACAAAGCAGTGCTAGAACGTTCAATAACGTGTTCAATGTGGCTAGAATTTCTAGACAGGCCCCAAATAATCCATAACACAAGTGGCGGTATTACGTTTCAAAGACAGGCAGACTTATATTGCAGCAAAACATCTGAACATCTTAGAAGCTCAGGAGAACTCACAAGGGACCACAGACGCTAAATATCGAGGGCGAATGACAAGTTTGTGCTTGGAAACACGGCTGGTTTTTAGTAGGAGATACATCCCGACCAAAGTCTCCAAAGACCCATTCCGCTCTCCTGCTCAAATCCTGGAAAGCAAAGCAGTGACGCATCAGGTCATGTGGAAGGTTTTCAACAATTCAGCAGCTTGTTTGACCAATTCCACCATAAACATGAGCAAGAGTGATGATTAGTATGCTTAAACCTCTAGAACGTTAGAAGTTTCCCACAACTTTGCCACTAAACTTAAAGAATATGTTTTGGGGTTTTTTTTGCAACCGATTCTGTAGGTAGCCATCTGAAAAAGGAGTGTATGGAAAGAGAAGGGGAGGGAGTTCTTTTTAAGCAAAGGTCAGTCTCTCACAGTGAGACATTCGCATCCCCGTGAGATTCAAAGAACATACAAAGGTTAACTAATTATTGTACTTTTCTTTCACTCGCAATACTTTTTGTGCTTCTGTTTGAGACATACAGGCATGAGTGGCCACAAGCATCCACTCAGTGGGAAGGTCGAGGCCTAACAAAGATCATACTGTGTCCTCTTGTTCCCTTTTCTCCTAGTGGACGCCAATCCCCATTTCAGGGGGTTTTCTTCAAGTCAAGCAGTTCCTACTTAAGAAAGATCATTAAATGAACAAGTTGGTCTTCAACGAGACTCATTTTTTACTATTAACAGCAATGATTTGTGCATTTCGTGATTCATTTGCTTGATCAAGGAATGATCTGCAGCATTTCTAGCCCCACCATGCTGAGCGAAGCAAAAATGGGTGAACATATTCATCGTTGGCAACCACCGTAACCATCACTGCCTGGTGGAGAAGAAAAATAGGTCTTCACTGACAGCAAGAAAGCTCTACTTCTACTTAAGACACAGAATGCTCGGTAAAGATACTCCAACTTTGGTCGTCTCCTATTTTAGATTCTATTCTGGCAATAAAAAGTTGGATACTTTGTCCTGCTATAAGCCTTTTGTTTAATTCAGGGTTCAGAAATGTTGAGAAAGGAGGAAATACATCTCTTTGGTGTGCCGTGAGATACAGAATGTTTTGGGAAAATATATAAAAATGAGGTATTTTATGAATCTGAATTATCTTGAATATGCTGGCTGAGGACACCATCCCAGAGCATATAAGCCTAAAGATGTAGAAACAACCTGGACAGGGTGACAATCCAATGCAGGGCGGATAAAGAGAAGAACCCTCCTCCATCCACACTCTTCCATCTTCCCAACTGTTGTATTTTTTAGCATGGCGACAGTAAACCTATCTGGGAAAATGAATCTAATGAGCGAATTGAGAACTTTATCAAGGGCCACCATGTTCTTTTTACCAAGAGGGCACGAGACCAGTGTTTTGTCCAGATCCCAATCAGACTACAGGGTGTCCTTTGGTGCTTTGATCCCATTTTCTCCCTTTGAGCCTCTTCCTTACTATTTCTGAGTAGGAGGAAGCAAACAATGAGGTAAATGTCAAACCTTCTTATTACCAGCAGACGAATGCCTTTGGCGTTCCAATAAATGTGTGCTGCCTCCTCTTGAGAGCTTTCATATCTTCTGTCAAGCCTGTCTTTTCATCCTCGCTCAAACCATTGCTTCACAATCATGGCATTTACTCGTTCCTTACACTTTATAGACTACGACTAAAACAAAAGATGAACAGGGACGAGAGAGATCGCAGGGACTTTTTGTGCCGCTTAAAAAGAGATGTCAGTGTTTTTTACCAAGTTGCTGAGTCTCACCGACCTACTGAGGGTCAAGGTTCAGCCTCCAAAAGCTGGACATCCAAGCAGAGGCCAGCCTGCCCTCGGCAGGAGTGTGTGGGTGTGTGTGAGTGTGTGAATTGCAAGGCAGTGCTGTGGCTGGGACGTTTGATTAGAGAGAGAGGAGTTCCTGTCTACCCGCCACCAGGGAGCCATTAATCTCACGCTGGTCCAATGTTTCAGAGATGAGGGAATCAGTGCCACTGGCCCACTCTCCAAATACACACTAACCCACAATGCCATGCTCTTCAGGCGGAGTTTCTTGCTGGCTGGCCACTCGAACTATACTCTGTACTCAGAATTGTGGGGAAAAAAATAGACATTTATGAAGCTGCCTCACTTGCTATCTTATTTCTCTGGATTGCAAGCTCATCCGACTTTTTCTTTTTCTCTTCTGGAATCCTAAAAAAATACTCTTATGTCTGTTAAACTGTGGAATTCTTACATATGAAGTAGCTTAAATGGAAAGAAAATGGGAAACTGTGACTGCTGCAATGTGACTTTAGATACAAGGTTCTAGATAAACCAATCAGCATCATGTACTTATCACTGTCCCAATCATCTGCACCTATTTCTGGAGGCAGTGGTGGCCTAGTAGTTAAGCTTTAGGCCCCAGTATCGGAAGGTTGTGGGTTCAAATCCCAGGCCGGGAGGTTGCCCCGAGCAAGGTATCGTTCCCATCACTGCTTGTCTGGCGTTGGATATGGCTGCCCACTGCTGCATGGTGCGTTTTAAATACTGAAGTGCTTCTTTTCCTGCTATTAGGCAGGCTTTCCTTTGGAGCCTTGGTTCCTCTCAGTGTTTCTTCCTAGTAATCTTAGGTGGTCTTCAGTTTTGATTCTTGGCTTCTTCTAGGTTTTCCTTTTGAGTCATGGTTCCCATCAGTGTTTCCTTCTTATGCTTATGGAGAGTTTCTCCTTTTAGTTTCCTCATTAGTTCCGTGAGGCTTCCTGTGAGAGTAATAGTTCTTTTCAGCGTTTCTTCCTCTTGTTCTTCGAGAGTTCTTGCTCAGTGTTTCTCATACTTTTAAACAAGTTTTCCTTCTTAGTTCTTATTCTTTCTTTTAGACTTTCTCCTTTCAAGACTTCCTTTCAGCGTTTTTCCTCATGCTTTACCGCTTTCACGCCTGGCTTGTTCATTAGAAAGCTTCAGCCACATTTTTCCAAAAGCTCTACACAGAGTTTCCCCAAATGCCAAAGGTACATAGAGAAGAACTGAAAACGCATCCGCCCAGGATGTTGAATTTCATGAATAAATTTTTAAGAGAGACAATTTAATATAAACCCCCTCTGCTGTTTCTCCAAAGCTTTCCTCATATTCATGCGCGGCCAGGAAAATCGCCGACACCTCCAGCCGAACCGCACTGCTAACGATCTCCTAAACTGGTCCCATCAACCAACAAATTACATGGATTTACAGCTTGAACAAATACCTTTGACTGAAAGGAGGCTCGTTCAAATCTTCTATGAAATGTGCTTTGCTTCATCCAACATTTTCACAGCAGCAACCAATCAGTGCATTTTAAATCAATCGCTTTTATGTTCTTTGCAGGAAAGTTGATCAAAATTATTGTTTGCGTCGATCGACCGTACGCTATCGGCTTGTTAAACAGAGACTTAGAAGAGTCTTTCAAGCAGCAGGAGCCAGACATGTTCCTAAACAAGAGCAAGATACTGAATATAAGGTTCACATTCATGAGGTTTCTCAGTTTGATCCAATATCCCCGTTATTTACAATGACCTCGTCTGCAGAAAGACTTCCTGGATTTCTCCGAAGTTTCATGAATTTGGGCCAAGGCTTAAAATTCGCCATATATTTCCTCACATAAGCTACATTTGCCACCTGCACTGTGTCCCAGATCCACCTCCTCTGGTAGCTTCTCATTTTAAATGACCTCTCCTCATTATTATTCTTATTATCTCTCATTATAGGGCAGAAGGGGCACAGAGACGCTGGGAGACAACACCACCGAACTCCTAACTAAATTACTTAATTAGGTGTCGCCCCGACTGCCCTTGCCTATTCTTCTCAGTCCACCAATCCTCAGTCCATTAAAAGGACACGCAGTTTGGAATCACTCACTGTTTTAACAGCCATGCTGCTTAATTGCCAGAGCAAAAATGACATTAATGGATTTGGCGGCTTCACTTTTTTTGAAAACCATGCAGGCAAAGCCACTAGTTTTCTACTTTTTAACCGATGGACTACGCAACCGATGGATTTTCCAATAATTTTTTTTTTTCTTGCAAAAAATGACCTTAAATGCAGTGATACATTTTAACATCCAGGGAATAATGAAAGACAAAATAGGCTGGAAACAAACTTGCATGAAAAATGATAAGAAGGGTGTTAAAAGCCAGAATCTGAGCCCGGCCTGCTGATGGTAGCAATGATGCTCGATGCACTAAAGCAGGCACTACATGCACATTTAACTTTACTACACTCACTCTAAACAGAAAAGTCCCCAGAGTTGAATCAACACCTACAGCGTCACACAAATGAGCAGCACAAGGGATAAATTAACTGGACACGAATAACTATTAGGAGTTAAATCAACACTGGGGAGGTGTTTACTGTGCGGGCAGTTTTAATGGGGCTGTATGTTCCATTAGCTTCACAGAAAGGTTGTGCATCCCTTCACACTTGTAGGACTAATTGCACCCACTGCCATTCCTTCTTAAATTGAAGACACGCATGTCCCAAATGATGCCCTGTTCACTACACAGTGCACTTTTTCCTAGGAAGTTTGCAACACAATCTTTACTTAAGCATCAGCGCTGTGAACTGACTCAACATCTTTACTAGTACAGGAAGGTCTAAAGGTCATGGGTTCGAATCCCAGGCCAGTAGGTTGCCCTGAAGTACCCTTGAGCAAGGTACCGTCCCCTCCACTGCTCCTTAGGCACTGCACAGTGAGTGTGCTGCATTTTGTTGTGTTTTCCAACGGCATCTAGTCACTTTCGCTGACTCAGTTGCAGCTCCTTCAGCAAAAATTGAACACCATGTCTTGCCTGACCTGAAGTATGTGCACAAGTAGATTTTTTGGTGGAATTTTTTTTTTTTTTAAGCAAAAAAAGCCACATTTTTGCTAATACACAGCTAACAACTGGCAGCGTTGAGATTTTTTCAGAGCTTCGAGTTGAAACGCAGCTCATGCAGGACCAAAAGACTGTACTGGAGAGGAGCAGAATAGCCCCAGTGTGGCTCAGAATTAATCAAGCATGTCAGAGAAAAGCTGAAAAGTGGCCTGGCAAGTGAACAGGCAAGGGGCCAGAAAATAGCACCCTTATTTCTGGAGCGTTCAAGACCGTCTGAGAGAGATTTTTCATGCCAAATCAGACAAACATCCCAAACGAATCTAGGTCTGACTAAATTATGAATATATTTACTGCGCATGCACGCGCTCACGTATTAATTTATCCAGAAATTACAGCCCGCTGTAATTGTGCCCTCTGATGGATGAGTGCTGCGGTGCTGGAAGTCCTTTCGGGAATGTGTGTTTTTATGCTAATTTGGCATTCCGGCGGCACAAATGCACCGTCCCTGCAGACGGTCGCCGCCTCCCTCGCTCATCCTCGATTCATCTGGCGAGCAAGTGTCATCAGGAGAGAATTTACACAAGTATCGCTCCCCAAATTGCTTTGCAGAGAGGAGACGGGGAGGGGGACTGGGTTGCCAGTGAGATTTATAATTACTTTTTGTCATGGTTCCTGAAAACAGGCTGCAGTAAACAAGCTGGAGATGATAAAAAATAATACAAATTACAATTTCCAACCATCAAACCTCAAGCTTGTCCAGTGCAGATCACCTGAAAACCTTTGAATGGAGGACTTCAAACGGAAACGGAGGAGGCAATTCATTAAGACCGGCATTATACATTACCAGAGCAAGGAAAAGAGTTAATGGAAGAAGAGGAAAGCTTCAAAGCGTTCACGAATTAAGTTTCCTTGCTTAACAATAGCGCCCGCTGGTTATATAATCACCAAAGCGTTCTCTCGGCAGTAACCAATGGAAAAGAAAAGAAAAAAAAAAAAATAGTCAGCGTTCCAGTGCTTTCCACCCGTATCAATACAGGTTAATCAACAGAGAGAGATCTCAGCATGTTTTGTGAGACTGAAAGTCTTTTATTTAAACATGAACCCTCTGAGCATCATCATCATCATGTTTATTCTATAATCTGGGAAGCTGTCCTGATAAAGGACAGAATTTCATATCGTTCCAGCTGAGCCACGCCCAGTCAGAAAATCAGCCTCTGATTGGTCTACAGGCTCAAAATGGGCTTTCAGGTGGTGGTTAATGACCCTTCCAACACCAAGTGTTTTCAGCCTGGAGATGGAGCTATAATAGTACGGTGACTGGTTTTCCATTGTGAGACCAGCTATGTTATACGGGTTGGAGAAGACGGCACTGATGAAAAGACAGGAGGTGGAGCTGGAGTCATGGAGTTAAAGATGCTGAGATTTTCATTGGGTGTGACGAGGATGGACAGAATGAGAAATGAGTATCTTAGAGGGACAGATCAGGTTGGACGTTTTGGAGACAAAGTTAGAGAAGTGAGGTTGCGTTGGTTTGGACACGCCAGAGGAGAGACGAGGAGTATACTGGGAGAAGGACGCTGAAGATGGAGCTGCCCGGAAAGAGAAAAAGAGGAAGATCAAAGAGGAGGTTTATGGACTTGGTGAGAGAGGACATGCGGGTGGTCAGGTTGAAGCAGGACAGGAAGAAATGGAGACGGATGATTGGCTGGATGTACTGTATATTTCAGGGTTCGCAACTGGATTTTAAACAGCATGCTTTACCTTTGGGGGAACATGATGACGTCTTAAGGGATCAAATTTACTATATGTCTTATTTATTACATGTCATCCCTTTCGCAACGAAACCTCGTATCTCCAAGATGCTGAATTTACAGGCAAAAAATTAACAATTTTAAACTTTACGGGTGAGTCAATGCCACCACTTCTATTAGCAAATTCACTGTGAATAAATATCAGGAACAGGAAAGTTTTCTGGGAAGTGACATCATTACTCAAAGGACTTTTATAAGGAAAATAGCCACCAGGAGCTTTGGCTTTAAACTCTTCAAACACATTTTTTTCCCTGTTAACAGTCAATGGAAGGCTTGCTTGAGTGAATGAGGGAGTGTCAGAAAACAGAAGCCAGCTGGCTTCGGACTGAAGCCTCCGTCAGTTAATCATCTTCTCATGAACGGTGCCAAACGTGGACAGAAAAATGACTGTGAGCATCATTACCTGTGGGGATTAATGTGGTGGAAGATGCATTCATGGACTTTTCGCTCTCGTACTTTGTGTAAAGCTGCCAAAACCCACATCGGTGCTTCACAACCGCGTTATTCAGCTGCTGAATCGGTTTATAAACTGTACAACATGGACACCAACAGTACACACTCGTATGGGCCACTTTATTAGAAACCCCTCCCTTGCAGCTCCTCCTTGCTCATGAGAAACTGCCGCCCATTTGTGGATGCCTGCTGTTCTCCTACCAGCACCACACACTGCCTGAAACTGAAATAATGAACAGTCATCATCCATCCCTCCATCTATCCATTTACCTATCTGTCTACATCTCTGTCAATCAGTCAACGAATCTATCAATTATCATTTCATCCGTCGATCCTGATACATTCATCCCTCCATCAGTCTATACATCCATTGACTGTCAATCTATATCTTTTGGTCCATCAGTCAACCCACCTATTCATTAATTCTATTTTTCCAACCGTCTGTATTTCCATCCATCCATGTGTCCATCCATTAATCCATCTGTCCATCTATGCATCAGTCAACTCACCTATTAATCATTTAACCAGTCAATCCATCCATCCATACCTACATCCATACATTCATCCATCAGTCCATCAGTCTATCCATCCATCCACTGGTCCGTCCATCTATACATCTATGTCTATCTGAGCATCGGTCAATCCACCCATCCATACCTACATCTACACATTCATCCATCCATCCATCAGTCTGTCCACCTAACCATCCATCCATGGTCCGTCCACCCATCCTTCCATCTTTCAGAGGTAGAGTGTGTTTGTGTGTATGCTTCCAGCTGAGTTCTACAGTGGAGATGTGTGGATGGAGTTATCAGGCTGGGCAGGTGTGAAGGATGAGAGCTCTCAGACAGCACTAATTTTAGCTTCTGCTGCAATGCAGGTGACATACTGCACAGTACCACCGAAAGCTCACGCACACACAGAAATCCACCAACTGTAATGAATGTGTTAGTGTGTGCCCGTAAACAATAAGCCATGTCTGTGCCCTCAAACAAACTGGAAACTGTTGATCTCACTTTCAACAAGTGAAAAGAAAAAGTTTGCCCTCACCCCATCACCTACTCCACATACCCACCAGGTTTAGCCTTTGTTTCTTCATTAAAGAGCCTCGCTTTCAGCCTGTTTCATCATCAGACTCATCAGCTGTCTGTTGTTACTGTTTGAAAAAGAGCAGCGTGGGAAGTGAGGACTGTACCCATAGGAGGCCACAATAACCGAACGATTTGAACAAACGCTCTGAACGACTCTCCTCGTAGGGGGAACAGTTAGCATAGTTCTGGACTGAATTTCTAATCTGCGTCTCAAAGATTACAACCTTCATCTGCACGCTTAGGCCCGCGGTGATTGAAAACACACAAACGTTCGGCCGTCACTGGAAAGACATTCGATTTATGTCTTTTTCTTTACGCTGTATATTCACCGGCGTTTTTCGAGTTCCATTAGAAGCGAGTGACTTAGCCGAGCGCAGTTGTGATTGAAATCCAGCCCAGATGTCTGATTTTGCTGATTTGAAAACCACTCGAGTTCAAGAGCTCGGCTGATAGAGCTCTTTATTTTCCCCCTCCCTCTTTTTTTTTTTTTCTCCCCGCAGTAAGGCCAGACATTGTCTCCAAGGCTTGAATAGAAGGCCCCGCTTTGACGTCAGTGCAGATAAGAAGTCATAATCTGCCTTTGAAGTGCGTGGCTGAGGAGTGACAGAGATACAGTATATCTTCCCCACGGCTCGGTTTCCTCCCCGTTTATGCAGCTTGGCCAAGCAGGCTGGTTTTCAGCACCACCGGCACGGGACAGCTCCTGAGACCCTCGTGCCCCTAGTTTAGAGCCACTGATGCATTTCACTGAACTAAAAACAGAGGGAACACATGCTCGTAGAGAGTGGATGGGCGGGGTAGTCACGCAAGGGATAAAAGAAAAAAGAGACAGAAAAAAAAAAGAGCTCAGTGAAACGGAGTAGGGTCAGTTTACGGTCACTAAAAAGACACATCACAGCAAGTTGACAATGGCTTGAATTTGACACTAAACAAGACATCAGCTCCATGTGGACATTGGAAAGACAGAGAGAGAGAGAGAGAGAGAGAGAGAGAGAGAGATTGAATGGGAAAAGTTAGTCTCCAGCCGAGTTCAATCTGAGGTTAATCAACACTGCAGTGACAGCTCGGCTAAATCTACTCCAGAAATGAGAGAAGAACATAAGTGCAGAAAAAAAAAAGGATGGTTGTTACTAGTAACCATTTACTAACACCTACATTGAGGATGTCCCGTAGAGTGTATATATAAAGAAGTTCCAACGTAAGGCCTAAATAAAGTCTATAAAGTTCACTTTTCTAAAGTCCAATGATTCTTACACAGCAACCCATTTGGAACCCAAATTCATTGCAAACTCAAAATTTTGTTTGACCTTGACTGTAGACTCAAAATATCTGTCAGGTTCCAGTTCCAGCCCAACGAAATACTGTCTGAAAAGAACTATAGGCTGCAAAAAATGTCTGATGCTGATTGCAGGCCTAAACAATGCTGTCTGATCCTGACAGTCCAGTTTTCGCTGAAGCCAGTTCCAGCCTGACAGAACTCAGCCTGAAAGAAACTTTACCTGCACTGTGTTCTGATCACAGCATGACAGAATGGTGTCAGAGCCCATCTATAGCATGTAAAATGTAGTTCTGATCATACAATAGCCCAACAATAATTCTTCTCCAGTTTCAATGTGGCTAATTTATCGGATTTCGATTTTTTTCTGATCAAATTTGGTCTCATTCCAAGTATAAGTAGTAAATATATATATAGCCAAATCAATGTGCAGACAATGAAACCCACTTCCACACCGGATTGGTCGAGGCCCGGCTTAACCATGACCACCACCAGTGCTGTTAGCCCACAGGATGCTGGTGGAAATTGGACTACTGTTGGCCAAAGGAGAAGAAGAGGAGGAAGGTAGGTCCAGATGGAGGAGGAGAGAAAGAACGGGAGGAGAAGCACAAGGCAAAGAAAGCAGTGGTGACGGTTAAAGATAAGGTATTTGGTGAATTGTATGAGAGGTTGGACAGAAAGGAGGGAGAAAAGGACCTATACTGATTGGCTAGACAGAGACAGAGCTGGGAAAGATGTGCAGAAGGTCAGGGTGTGGACATGGAAACTCACAGGTGAACAGAGCGTGTTGAGCAGATGGAAGGAATACTTTGAGTGGCTGATGAATGAAGAGAAAGAGAAAGAGAGAGAAGGTTGGATGATGTGACGATAGCGAACCAGGAAGTGCAGCAAATAAGCAGATGGAAGTAAGGATGGAAATGAGAAATGAGTATATTAGATGGACAGCTCAGGCTGGACGATTTGGAGACAAAGTTAGAGAGCGTTGGTTTGGACGTGTCCAGAGGAGAGACGAGGAGTATTCTGGGAGAAGGATGTTGAAGATTGGGCTACCAGGAACAAGGAAAAGAGGAAGACCTAAGAGGAGGTTTATGGACGTGGTGCAGGTTTGAAGGAGGAAGATGCAGAGGACAGGAAGAAATGGAAAGGGTCGATCAGCTGTGATGACCCACACAAACTTTCTAATTTGCTTAAAATATCTCCAAACATCCTCAAACAACCCCATTTGCCCTCATTCAAAATGAAACGATGAATCAGCTGCCGTCAGATCCCCGATGAAGGTTCTGAACGGTCCAATACGTTGTCCCACGCTCGCAGCTAATTTATTCATCAAATAACGTTCCCAAGCTCACTTTATAACCGAACGAAGACCCAACCTATCCTGATTAAAAATTTAAGTAACAGAAGGAGAACAAGAAAAACAGAATGAGACAACTGAGTTCATACTAAGGCTGGAGCACTTATGCTCCCCAGCATGGCCGTGTAACTCTGGTATAGCTTTAAATAAAAATGAAAAAAATGTAAAAAGTCTAGAAAAACGCTTGCTACATCTCATCACCTGAGCAGCCTTTCCGGGCAGCCCTGTGGTTTTGGTTACCTGCAGGGTGAACGGAGAGCCGATAATGCAGTACCAGCAGGCATATCTGTCCATGTTCAGGTTGGGCAGATGGCTCTATAATGCTTGGATGGGCTCGTGGCCCTAGAGTTGAAAATTTTTTGCCCGGGTGTTGTTTCTAGAGGCAGAACCTGTGGCACCATCGTTCAGCTTTCATTTAGCCCCCGTGCGATATTCATCTGCTGTGAAAGCAGGCGGCGGAGGGGCGAAGTAAAAAGAGATACAAGATGCAAAAGCAATTAGCCGGGGAAGGAGTGTGGCGGGTTGATGGGGCGGCCGTGAGTTACTGTGGGATGAGGGCAGAAGCAGAGGGACGGTTGAGAGCATTTCAGTCTCTAAACAAAGGACTACTCTTGAGATCCTCTTCTGGGAACGCCCATGTTATGAGTGCAGATGGCATCGTGGCCTTTTCCTGGCTTTGATCCAACTGTGCTACTTGATTACCCTTCACGAAGGAAAGAGCGTGGGCCTACACTCGTTTTTAGCCAACTCAGAGATCTGCTTCTTTGGTTCACTCACCAGAGAAACCAATTTGTCCTCCGAGCTCCCATCAATCACCAGTTCTGGTCCACAGGGTTTGCTGTAGCACCAAACAGGATTCCTTCAGGCAGGCAGACTTCCTGGACCATCATCCCTTTCTTTTTCCAGGGCAGTGTTTGTTTCAGCCAATCACTGACGTCTGATGTCATCAATGCGTCCCTCCTACCAACCAAACTATTGAAGGTTCCCTTTAGAGCTCACTAGTCAGTTTCTGCCCTTCAAATTAAGAGTTGAAAAGTGCAAAGCATTGACCAAAACCTCCCTCCAAAAGGTGCCAAAAAGTCAAATATAATGGAGCTTCTTGTTTCAGATCACAGGAAAATGCTTGATGAACTGAAAGAAATGTAAGCAGCTGATATGTTATCATCCATTTTAGTGGTAAAATATTTTGCTGCTTTCTAGACTCCAGTTTATGAAGCTTTGGAGACTTTAGAGACCGTTTAACCCTTTTGCATCGCTGTGTTGCTTTAACTTATTTCAATGTTTTAGGAAAGTGTGCAATATGGAGTGTTCTGGTTTTTTGTTCATTTTAACAACAAGATTTTAAATTTGTTTTTATTATGAAACTAATATCTCACACACACAAACACACAATGGTTTTGAATGCTTCAAATGAATGTAAGATAATTTTGTGTTACGGCTTAACTTTAAAACATGATGTCTAAAGCCTTGCCCTTTGGGAGACGTCTGTGGAACATCCGTATAAGTGATTCAGTGATTCGCCAGTTTGTGATTTGTGGCCAGAGCTCCAGGGTCCTGGTAGGCTGATAGGCTGATGGACACTTTAAATGATGGACACTTAATGGTTCTTGGCTTAGACGTTTAAGCCATTTTGTGTTGGCCTTTTCTACACATTCACATATTGCATTCATTAAATGGTTCCTTGGAGAACCATGCACTAAAAAAGCTCTTTGGAGAACTAAAGCGGCTCACCTAGGGCGTCTGAAGAACCCTGTTCTTTGCAGATGGAAAGAAAGTAATTATGGCCATCGCAATGGCTCTCTGCTTGCTTTGGAAATGGCAATAAAAACCCATGCATGCTCCCTCCGTGATGATCAAAGATCAGCCAGGGGCAATTTGGCCCTTCACTTCTGGCTCCTGTGGGAGTTCCTGGGCTGGGTGATGTGAAAGCGATGCCTACCACAGTTTGGCGAGTGATCTGAAGCAGTCGAGTC
>CM029367.1:2893723-2961223 GCA_017165825.1 Hepsetus odoe
CCATGTCCTAATTACAGGGACACTCAGGGTTAAGGGTCTTGCTCAGGGACGCAGTGGTGGTAGTGCCAGAGATGGGAATCGAACCTGGGACCTCTTGAGCCTTTGGTCCATAGGCAAGTACCCACCACTAGACCACCACCACCCTTACACCACAAACATCACAGTTTTCGAAAAAGACCATGTCAAATGAGTTCTTCATTTTATTTTCTTGACCCAGTTGTCTTCTTGCATTGGAAGAATGGATCTGAAGAGAGAGTGAGGCTTGATTTTCTCCTCAAAGATTAAAGTTGGGACCTTTCAGGTAGTTCCAAATCCTCCAGATCTTCAGGGTCATTAGGACTCCTATTTAGAATGATTTTTGAACACTACTTTCAAATGTTATGCCAAATATTCTTTTTTACTAAGAGAGTAGATATCTTTAATTCAATTATCAGAAATCAGAAATCTTTCCTTTACTCGCTTTGGAAGGACCTGAAAAGAAAAGTGTGAGGCAGCTGAGGTGTGTGTGTGTGCTTGTGTGAATCTGTCTCTTTGAAGTGGGAAAGGTGAGCGTTTTGGTAAAAGCTTTTGGGATTAAAATTGCACATCTATTTTGTGGTATATTAAGCCACTTCTCATGTTTTCAGCCTTTCTTGTATTTTTAATGTCTTGTTGAGGAACAGTTCTCCAGATCTTCCTGAAGGACAGTGTTGTTGTCTCTCATTTTCAGTCCAGTCTCTGTACCTGAGTACCTCTGCACTTCCTCATGTTCTTCAAACCATTCATGAATAAACCATTCCCGACTTTGACACCAAGCTTTGACCCAGTCGTCTAACCATTGCAAGCCCAGCCAACAAATCTCAACTTCAAAAAGTAATTGTTTTTTTCTGACATGGAACATGAATAAGCCATACAGAAATCTAATTTTGATTTGGAAATGGAAAGAAAAACAAAACTGTTAGGCAGGGCTGCATGTCCTCAGATTCAGATCAAATTTATGGCCATGCGATTGCAGAACCATCAGCCTGATCAGCCTGATCAGCAGATAAGGAGCTGCTAATGTTTGTGACTAATGAAGATAAATTTAAGGTGAAATGCAAGAAGGCATTATGAGAAAAAGAAATCTCACAATTAATTAACATACATTATCTCAAATTAGTTATCAAAAATTACAATTAACTTAGTTAATTATTAGTTGCAATTAAATTACATTTTTTAATTAATATCTTTTTTTTTTTTTGCAGATTTTAAAGTAAAAGTGATCAAACTGGTATCTTACCTTCCAGCCATCAATACTGATAACACAGGCTGTTAAAAGTTAAAAGTGTTATTATTATAATTTTTGAACTTTTGTAAGTTTTCTTACATGTATCTTCTTTAACCCAACGGATGAAATGCATATTTTCCAGCAATGTTAGCGTTAGACAGTGAACAATTAAACCTTAAACCTGCGGAAAATAATTCCGATTTAAAAATAACTGCAATCAGATCAAATAATTGCAGTAACAACTGTAACAACTGTCAAAGACCAAGATCCAAGAATGTACACTTTAATAAAGCCAGGATCTCCTACTCTCACAAAGTAGGCTTAATAATGTGTGGGAGCTAAAAAAAATATATATATATATATATATTTTTTTTTAGCTCCCACACACACTATTTCCAATGAATTTTGAACTACCCTTACTAATGTTTGAGAATGATAAGGTTTATTACTGAAATGGAAATTTATCAATGCGATATCTCAAATGGCATCGGTTAGTCTCTGATAACTTACCGTGTGAGATTAACTGCTAACGTAAGCAGAACCAACCAATTAAAGTTTTATTTCTGAACGATGGGATCATTTTTGTGAGGATTAACATTAGATGATCCTTGTTTTTTGCCCATGTTTTGATATTAATGGCCCAAAACTGAAAGCTCATGGCTGAGGTTTGCCACTGATGACACAAATCACAGAACTGTGAACCATCAAAGCAGAAAGATCCAATCTGGGTGAAAAACTCTGAGGCCTGCCATGTGAATGCAGCGTTGTTCAAAACTAGAAACTAGGCCACAGGTGCCACCCCACTATCATTTGAACTGACTTTGTGGCTCAGGAACAACCCGGCCCATGTGAGACCTGTAACCGGGAAACAAACAAAGTCTGCAAATCTGGCTGGAAGGCAGTCGGCACAGAACAGACTCTGCTGGGGCTCCGCAGAGGCCCCCAGGTTCTGCATAGGTTCCTCCCTCTGCAGGCTATTTCCTGATACGGGCTGAAAAGAGGTGTTAGCCTCTGCCTAACTTCATGGTGGGAGGTCAAGGGGCTGACAGTCTTTTAAGTAGAGCTTTTCATATGCAGATGAGGCACAGCAGGAGGACTGGAGCTGTTTCTCTCTCACCCTCGTTCTTTCACTCATTTTCCTTCCCATTCGAATACCAAAACCTCAATGCAAGCGTGCAATTTTGTTCATATTTCTTTCATCCTTCGAATAAACACACCATTGAAATCAATTAGAGGTAAAGAGGTAAAGCAGATCTTACACTCTTCTAAAAACAAGAGTGAAAGAGTTCTTTGGAGTGACACCAGATAAGAACCACCTTTGGCTCCTCAAGAAAAGCCAAAATGGCATTTAAAAGGCCAGATCTTTAAAGGTTCATTTTTCAAGTGAAAGTGACTATTCTTGTCATTGTGAAACAGCACAACACACATTGAACAACAAAACGACACCTCTGCGTTTTACCCACATGTGCAGCAGTTAATGAAAGCGCCCAGGGAGCAGCAATGGTAAGCATTACATAAAATTGCAACAGGGCCTCCCTACTGGTCTAGGATACTTTCAAACTCAGTCTGTAAGAAGAGGAAAGGCCCGAACAGCATTTTTACAAACTTTGAATACTGATAGTGATCCTCATAATTGCACACAATAACAATAAAAGCAATTTTAGAACACGCTCTAGTGGATAAGCTTCTATTGTATTCGTAAAGTGTTAATTTTAACTTTGACAAAAGCTGATTCATTTTGAAAAGGTCTGCCTAATCACTGCATGAGTCTTCTACTACCAATAAGTACATTTCAAATAAATATTTATTTTTTTCAAAGAAAAGATAGTATGTTGGTATATTTTCTATATAATAGAATGTTGTTTCTATATTTATTTTGAGATGATAGAAATTGTACACTCAATTTTCAGAAAAGGTCACTTTTCTGTTAAAATAATGGAGAAAGGCCCTCAGATGCATTTAAGCTAAAGTAAGGAGCCTGTTCTGAAAAGGCAAGGACAAGAAGCTCAAGATTTTTGGGGTAAAATGTATTTAAAATTGAAGTCAAGGTGTTGTTAAGGCTGTGGGTGTTATGTGGTATGTTGTCCAGCATTGTTTTTTTTACGCATAAATTATCCTGCCTGCTGGGATGGAGGATGATACAATATATGCTAAACTAACCAGTTTACTTTCACTTTTTCACTTTGCAGAGAGAGTATATATTGAGCTGTGAGAGAAGCGGACAGTTGATAAAAAGCTACAGGACGTGATTGGTAACAGATGGGCTGCTAAATTCTATTTTGATTGTAACTGACTGGACATATCTCAACCATTTTGTAATTTTTGCTCTGCCAAAAAGCTGTAAAGCATGGATGCCTGAACTGTATTTTCAGTGGGCTAAAATTTAGTTTTGTAAAGAAGTGTAAGTATGAAAGGCAGAGAAAATAGGTCGTGTGAGAGAGAAATCTACCAAGGGTCAAGGAAGGTGGTACACAAGGGGCCTGCTGCTTCTGACCTTGCTGTTGATCTTTTGCCTCGACCAAATTAGCACAAAGTCAACAGCAGCTAATTCCTCAAAAGACTTCAAAATGGTATCATAATGACATCTGATTAAATTTCATTCTCTCTCTCTCTCTCTCTCTCTCTCTCTCTCTCTCTCTCTCTACCCCTTATCTCTCTCACCCATTACCAAATATACTATAAATCAACATTGTACCTCTGCATACGTAGGAGTGGCAGAAGTCCACAAAGCAGAGGAAGTCGTATGAAAAAGACTCTGGTAAAAGTAGAAATACTAATTCAAATCCAATCACAGAGTGCACATGAAAAATTACAGGAATGTACTCAGATTATAAAAGTAAAAAGTACAGGAATGTACTCAGAGTATAAAAGTAAAAAGTAGAGGAATGTGACAACGTAAATAATTACAGGTCAAGCTTTAACAGGCAGTGAACCACAGCGATATTGGACCTCTGCTTTAACCACTTCACACTCCAGCCACCAGTGCAGCAGTGGGCAACAACACCCGAGGGGAGCAGTGACGGTACCTTGTAAGTACCTCAAGGCAACCCTGTGGGAAGGTTGGAACCCAATTAGCCTTTGGCCACCTCAAGTTGTCACTCAAATAAAAGTAAAGGAAATTGCACAGGAATGTACTCAGGTATAAAAGTAAAGATACAGGAATGTATCGTTCAAAGTCCAAAAGTAGAATGCCACTCAGATTTTCAAAGTCAAAAGTACAGAATGTGCTCAGATTTTAAACAAAGTACAGGAATGTACTCAGATTATGAGTCAAAGGAGTGGGAATGTGCTCAGTTTTAAGTAAAGTACAGGAATGCACTCAGATTTTAAAAGTAAAAAGTACAGGAATGTACTCAGATTAGAAAAGTCAAAAGTACAGGAATGTACCAAAAGTATAAAAGTAAAAAGTAGCATAAAAGTATACAAGTAAAAAGAACAGGAATGTTCTCAGATTAGAAAAGTAAATGCATATAATTCAGAATATGTTCAAACTCAGGGATCAGGAGTTTAAAAATGACTCAGATTGTTACAAATTTATTAGGACATACTTTCACAGCCTTGCTACTTAGACATAATCTGATTAAAAGCTTTGAACAGGGTAGTAGATGGATAAAGGGGCAGTAGCAGTGGTTAATAATATTTTGGCTTGCTGCAGGCCTGCAAAACTGAGCCTAAAACTCCAATTAGTTGATAATGAAACTGGAAGTGAACTCAACTGGTAAAATTTATTGTCATTTTGTATTCTTTTACAGCTTTTTCCAAGCTTTCTCCACACGGCCAGACTCCACACTACCTCCCTCTGTCAAAGCTGAAACATGAGCGGTCGTTAATGTTTAATGGAACTTTACTGATCATCCTTTTTTAGACAATGCAGTGAACATAGCAGGCGAAACCAGAAAACTCTCGACAGTTTTGAAGCTTCGGAGTTACCTGCAACAGTGCTCCACATAAGAGGACCCCTATAAGCCTCCAAAGCAAAATTCTGGGGGATCTCATTTATATCTTACATTTTAAATGAAGGAACAGCAGTGCATATCAAACCCACATTAAACCCTTTCCCCTTCAGTCCATACGGTTTAGCCCTGCTACCAACCCTGCCCAGCTGGTTAAAAAATATTACATTGAGTCTATTCCAGCATTTATAAAGTGAAAAGCAGAGAATAAAACACAGTGGACAGTTTGCCAGCCCATCACAAATTTCCAAAAATTACAACATGATAATAAGAATAACATTTTATGACCTACATTTTTTCCACCTTCTAGTAAGTTCTCCCTCGAACACACGATAATGTCAGCCTAGGAAGGTGAAGACTAGCTTTCTCCTGGACACACAAGTGAAAGTGACTACCCTTGTCACTGTGAAACGCAGCATAGCAGAACACAATGAAATTCTACCTCTGCGTTTCACCCATACACACACATGCAGCAGGGGTCAGCTATTGAATGCACCCAGGGAGCAATGACGGGGACGGTACCTTGCTCAAGGGTACCTTAGGGCAACCTACTGGTGAGGGAATCAAACCCACAGTTTTCCGATCTGGGGCAACTCCCTAACCGCTAGGCCACCGCTGCCCACAAGGAGGTCAACATGCTTGGTTGGAGCACAACAGCTGTCTAAATCTCTTAAGTCACTGTTACTCTAGTATGAGTTTAAATTATTGCTACACTAGCAAGAAAAATAAGTAGCGCTGGGTTTTTCCTGTCCAATTTAAGCCTAAGCACACTTTCCTTCCTTCTTATCAGAGCAAGAGTGACCAATGTGCCAACACGGTCCATCTTCAAAGCAGCACTTCATCTTCAAAGTGAGTCTTTCTTCTCTGTCTGCAGATGGCAGCAATGTAGCCTGAGAAGAAAGTTCTATGATGAGAAGGGGCTGAACAAAACCCGTCACATTCAGCACAGTGCAAATGACACATGGCGCCAAAGATCATGGGGATGTCGGTGTGAAATGTCTCAAGTTACTCTCCAGAAAGCAATCTTTCCTCACATATTTCTTCTCCCGTCTATGCTGAGACCTTGGTTCCTACATCAGCATGCCATTTGCATGAGACTTTCCCTCACGGAGAAGTAATAATTCCACCCTTTCGTCTACAAATCAGTGAGATATGTATGAACGTACGGCAGCATTGGCCAGAAAGAGATTTGACTTAAGCAGTTCTTACCCTTCCTAGGTGCTGATAAATAATTCATTCATGCAGAATGAAATACAGCCATTGACAATAAATTTGAGCAAGAAGGCCCAACAAAATCGATTTCAAAGTCCTTTGTCAGCAGACTGATGGATGTAGATAAGAAGTATTTTTTTCCTTTCATGAGCTCCACAAGTTTTTGTAAACCTGAGCCCCAAGGGAAGGAGCCGTTACTGATCTTCTATCAAAGGGAAAAGGTCACTCGTATTGTCGGCTTTGTGAGGTAACGAGGAGGTTCCCTGACTTCTTGTTCCAAAGATTTTGCCAATTCGGTTGATCTTTTCTGATGTTGTAATTGAGAAAAACACAAAGAAATGTGTAGCAATCACATCCATTGTGCTATGTTTTAGTATCATCACTTGGTATCATCAGTATAAAACAAAAAAACTGCGTGTCATGCACTCATGATGCATCTTGTACTTCCACTCCACTCTTTATGAGCTCCGCTTAACTTGCAGGTCCAATATATTAGCAAATAATTCCATCTTTTGGAAAATCTCTCAGCCACACACTCCCCAATTGTCTTTCCTCACTTGCGATTGACTGATGAATACCATGAAGTTGCTATTGATCAGACCAGGCCACTTTCTTTCAATGCTCCATGATTCAGACCCACTTTTGACACTTTCATTAGTTTGTGAAGGTCAGACTGGACACTCTTACTGACCTGTGGCCTCTGCAGTTCCATCCACAGCATTCTGCAATGCTCTGTCTGTTCTGACACCATTCTATCATCTCCAACTTTTTGCAGTTTCTGTTATAGTAGCTCAGTAGGAACTGACCAGATCAATCTTTCCTCCCTAACAAAAATCAGTGAGCCATAGGCATCCCATGACCCTGCCAAAGGTTAACTAGTTGTTCTCCCTTGGACCATTTTGAGTAGATACTTATCACCGCATAGTTGGAAACCTCAGCTTGGGAACATCCCACAAGTTTCGGAACGAACAATCTTAATTCTTATGCTTGCCCATTTTTCCGGGTTCGAGCAAACCAACTCTAAGAACTGACTGTTCAATTCATGACTGAGGTTCCCACGGTTTGATAGGTCAGTTGTAAAAGACGTTTAATATTGTGGCCAATCAGTGTTAAAAATGAAAGTGACTGTTTTCAGTGTGTATGGCACAGCACTCAGTGAACCACAATGAAATGCAACCTCTGCTTTTCGCCCATACACACAGCAGGGGCAGATATATCCAAGCTTGAGCAGCAGTGATGGGGACGATACCTTGCTCAAGGGCAACCCATGTGTCTGGGATTTAATTGAGAATTTGTGGTGTTTATGTATGTAAGCATTTTTTTGATGCCAAAACATGAAATTACTGGTTCTGCTTGACGCCAACCATTGCTTTTCTTTTCTTTTTTTTAAGCCTTGCCAGGAAGTTGGATAGTACAAGTTTCTCATAACTCTTTGGGTACTTTATATAACTTCTGTGTTGCTGCTCTTTTTCAGCTCTCAGTTGTTGTTCCCAGAAATCAGTACTCACAAGTAATGCCAGTAAGTAGAACAGAATGGTCCTCAATTGCTTTGCTAAAATCAACAGCAATCTCTATTGTGTCTGCGTTTCTTATATCCTCCAGTCGACAAAGGGGCTAATTTAATTTCTGTAGCAAATCTCATTCTGTAATGACTTTGATGTAAGCCCCACAATAGTGGCGTCCTCTGCAAATTGCCCATGAATGTGTGATTGGGGAATAATGGTCAGTATAAGAAGTGTTCTCTCCAATGTATTCGAATCAGAGTCTTCTTTTCATCCCTCTTATTTTGGATTCCTCATCTCCACACTCATTTCTCTCTGCTGATTTCAGTTCCTCTTGTTCATTAGTTCTAAACTGAGAAATGCAACTATTACGCTGCAACTGCTGGCTTGATTTGTAATTTATGCAAATTCATTTTCCTTGGTTGCTGTTTATATTTCTCTTTAACTTTTTCTACAGTGAAAGCTGGCACGTTTGAGTAAGGTGAAGTGCTAACACATCTTCTGAAGTCCTTTTGATAGGACATCATTGGACAGTTCTTTACGCTTGGAGGAGAACGCTAATGGCCAATTGTGTAACAGCAGCCGATCTGAGTGGCAGATGAAGAAAAGATCTTCACACCCATTGAGAGCGAATCGGTTTATGCTATCTTGGTTTCATCTGGATCAGCGCTGATGAAATTTGCAAGATGGTTCCAGTTTTCCCACAAAAAGGGCCAAAAACATTCTTTATGATGAGGCAGCTGCATCACATTGACAACCTTACAAAACTTACCTCGCAAAACTTCTCAGACTTCAAAAGCATTCATTAACGTGATTTATGGTGGTGTCAGAAAAAGACGTTTAATTATGATTCTTTACCCAGATTATAAGATTCAGTCAGCTGCTGAATATGTTGACTGTAATAATAGGTTCTGCAAACTCTATACCACCCTATCAGTGTGGCTTTGTTAGATTAGAGTCATATATGTTCTGACAAGAGCCCGAGCTATCTGGTAATGCCTAGTTTCCACAACTAAGATTGCACGGAATGATGTTCTACTCATGATTATCTTATGGTGAAGTTCTGTAGCAAGTGTTATTGGCTGTAACAAAGCACTGTGTAAATATCTTCGCATGGCTAAAAAAGCTGGCATTTGTAGCACTCCAAAGACATATGAGTGTGGCCAGCAAAGAAGTAGGAGGTGGATTCCAAGACCTGGCAACTATGGGTGGGTTAATTTTCCCAGAAATTATTTAGGCAGTAAACTAGATCACGGAAGCCATCACCCACATCGGTCTGCTGAAGAATATTGAATTCTCAAAACTCTACATTACTGGTATAGCTGAGTCCCAGAAAGCTTTCCTGGAACATAGAGATCTGACAGCCTGAAGGTAGGAGGAATTTTCTTAGGAATCAATTAGGCAGTGAATGGGGCACCCAAAGCAAAGAAAGTCCATTACTGTGGGAGAAGAGAATACGTCCAGCCTTGTGCCCATTCCAAGCCCCCCTACTATAGCCCTACACTACCACGTGGCCTCCCCTCAAAACCACTTTCACGCTCCAGAACCGCCAAGCGGCCTGAAATTGGTTCGGTCAGGAATGCTAGTGAGATGAGTCGGAGGGCACTTAAGAGCTGCCGAGCTCCAGCAGACCTGCCAGCCCGACCACCCGCAAAAGTACATAGACACTGCTCTCGACCACACAGGAAAAGAGATAGAGGCAAATTGAGTTTTAGAGAACATCAAGCAAATCAAGGTAAAAGAAAACAAAATCACAAAGTTTGGAGTCTTCGTTGGATGAGAAGATCCATCTCAAAGCCATACTTTTTTTGTGGCTTTGTATGTTTGCAGGTCTGTAAGTTCACACAGTTTGAGACCTTCTTAGCCTGAGCTTGCCATTTGTTTCACTTTAAAAAGATAAATGACTCGGTTTAAAGCAAAACTACGGCTATGTTATATATACAAACATGCAGATTATGGGCCAAGTGAAGTGAAAGTGACTATTTCCCATTGTGAAAACAAAACACAGCACACACTGAACCACAACTGAAAGCTCCTCTGCAGTTTTGGAGTCGGTACCTTGCTCAAGGACACCTCACGGTACTGGTCTGGGACTCACAACCCTCTTATTATGGGGCCTAATATCTAACCACTAGACCACCACTTTCCTTCATATATATGTGCATTTGAGAATGGGAACACGAGTGGAACACTCAATATGCTGCAAATCCATTGTTTAGATCAGTGGTCCCCAAGCACCGGGCCGCGGACTGGTACCAGCCCATGGGTCATTTGGTGCCAGGCCACACAGAAATAATGATAAAAAAAAAACACACTCATCTCGGTCACACGATACAGTAAGCTCGCAAAAATGAGTAAAAAACGAACATATTTTTATGCACTTTGTTTTTAGCTGTTTCTACGCTGGTCTGTGAAAATACTGTTTTACACGAAACTGGTCCGTGGCACAAAAAAGGTTGGGGACCACTGGTTTAGATCACCTAATCTGTTCCAAGGTTGTTGACGACTCCATTATTTTATGCATTATGTATTTTTATATTGCTTCCCACAACTGAGAGGTTACTAGGCAGCTCTAGGCAGAGCTTTTTCTGTCTTTATAGGCATAGCAAACAGTAAACATAAGCAAACTGCATCATGTTACCTCTAAAACAAGTAAACATCACAAACGTATTTATTTAAAACTTACGCTAATAAGAGAAAAACACAGAACGACTGACTGGCTAAAAGGGATAAGGGTGCCTGTCATAATGTAAACAGAAAATGAGTATCGGCAGGAGCTGATGGCTCAAGAGACTTGGCTTGAAACAAGATGGTAGACCCTTTCCAAGACAACATCAGTACCGAAGCTGAAAATATGTGCGAGTGATGAGCTTTAGACAGCATATCCCGTAAGCGCCATAAAAAAGTAAACACGTCAACAAGAGCCTGCGGTGAACCGGTGGCCTGTCCTGGCTGTTTATCTGCTTTTTATGCTTTGAGCACTGGCGTAGACTCTAGAACCACCCATGACCCTAGAAAGGAAGAGAAGTAATGATGATGAACAGATGTCAACAAGAAATCCCAAACTGGCATGGCATTAGCTTTAGACACTTGCAGGGCATTACTGTATTGCAAGTCTCCCAATGGACTTTCAAGTAGACTGCAACTTAGCTAAAATACCATCTCCTGCCATTAATGTCTGTTATCATTTCCTCTCTTGTCTGGTAAATAAACCACTCTGGCCCGGACCACTTAGCCCGACGATATCAGTCAGCCTTGATGCAGGGGTTCTTTGAGGATGGGCACTCTCATGCGCTGGTCTTTTCAGGAGAAGGAACAATCAATAGGACATTTTTCCTCGTCTGACAAACTCATCTACCCTTTCTTTTTGCTTTTCAGTGAATGAAAAGTGGTAAGAGACAAACTCCTGTGCTCAGCAGGTGAAACAGACCTCAGCTCCTGACAGGTGACAGAGGCGTTTCTTGAAAGTTTGTGTAAACTGACAGGCTTCACTTGGCTTTACTTTGTTCTACATTTGAGAGAGAGAGAGAGAGAGAGTGAGAGAGCGAGAGAGAGAGAGAGTCTGTCACCCCGCCTATAAAGCTCTCCCCATCTTCTTAGTCCTGGCACGTCTTCTCATGACACCTTTACATCCACATCAAAAGCTATAAAGACCAGGATAAAAATGAAGCAGAACGAAGCGGTTAAGTCAGTTCTCCTTCCTTGTGTATGCTAAAGCTTGGATGTCGAGTTTTTATTAGGTGTTTACATGGCACATGTCAAGCTATATTTACTTCAGTTATTAGCATATTTTGCTAGGCCACTAGCATTTTTTATCTCAGTTGCTAGCATATTTCACTTCCCCGCTAGCATATTCAAAGTCGCTACAATAATTTACCTCGTCGCTGTTATAATGACTTCAGCAGTTTGCATCTATTTATATTGCCACTAGCATTTTCACTTCATTTATCAGTATAATTCAGTCAGACATTGGTACATGTACCTCACGTATACGTATCCACTAGCATATTTACTTCAGTTACCAGGATGTTTCACTTAGCTACTGCTAAATTTCTCAATTAGTTGAATACTTTGCGTAGCTACTAGCATATTCAATTCAGTAGTTAGCATATTTTGTTTAGCCAGTGGCAAATTCACCTCAGTTACTTGCGTATTTCACTCAGCTGTGGGTATATTTATCTCATTCACTAGTTTATTTTGCTTAGCCACTTGCATATTTACTTCAATTACTAGGATGCTACAGTCAGCCATTGGTATATGCACCTCGGTTACTAGTATAATTAATTTAATAAGTCTTTCTTAGGTATTAACATGAAATGCAACTCATCCCACGACATGTCAGTTCCAGCCAGGCTGTGCCACCCAGACAGGAGGATTACCCTAGCAGCCCGAACAACTGTTGACGGGTGAGACAGAAGTCTTTGACCTAGCCATGGATTAGGGCCTTTGTAACATGCTATCATAAAAGTCTTTTCAAATCCACCCACCCATTCCCAAACCTACTCTTGGCATTGGATCCTGCTGCACTGTTTGCAGGCCAATGGGTGACCTGGGAATGACTTTCTACCGGTTTCTTTCTTCCTCTCTCTGTTAAATTATATCTCCCTCGTCCAGCAGTCCTCCTTTGCCACTGGGGTCGGTGGGGATTTGGTTGGTAGGTATATGTGATAACTGCAGGTTAGGATAAAGGAACCAAAGCAGCTTACGTCCTTTCTGCCGGCAGACAGAGTCGCTGATTTTGGTCCGATTGGGACGAACAAGCCAGTCATCCCACACTGTGCAAGATATACTTTCGACTGCCTTCATTCTGCGTTTGAGAGTCCGTTCATCTCTCTGTGTGTATATGCAGTGTCTGCTCTAATCTGTACTAATCCCTGAATAGAGAATCCAAAGCCTCTGTCTCTGCCTCTGTATCCTCTGATCTGAAAGGGACGCCTACGGTGCCCATACTTTAATGGCAAAAGAATTTGCCATTCCTCTTGCTCACGAAACCTCAACAGTCAAACGACAGCACAGAAATCGCACAGCGATCATCGTGATGAAGACATCAATCGAGCCAAATCTTCATACATATCTAAAGGAATAAGGCAACTGTGATTTGATCAGCCACTGGTCTGAAAGGAACGACGAAGACTGAGGAAAAATGAGTTAAAGACGGACCTGACTGATTCAAAAAGAACTTTAAATAAGGATAACGAATAGATTGAACATTTAGATTTAGAAACGGAACCGCAGACACTAAAGGGTAAAGGACAAAATGAGGGTGAAAAGGCTTATTCACTGAAAAATGTCTTTCTCTCGGCAGAAGATGTATAGTACTGATAAGCAGCGATGTCTCCTCATGCTTACCTGGAGACTGAGGGGATGCACGATGCCAGGAGAAAGACGAGAAGAGCAAGAGATGACAAAGCAGGAATAAAGACAATGCGACGTGATGGGTGACTACTGCGGATACATTTGCAAAGTCGACATCTTCCTGCTCAGCACAAGAACAGGGTGCATTATTGTTTTTCCCACAAATCCACAGGACTCACAAATTTGCAAACATAATACAGGCCTTGAGAACCTTGGTCCACTGCATAAGAAGTAGTAAAATTGACTGAAGAAAACACCACACTGCAGATATTAAACGAGATAAGAGATAGCCGTAATTAGCATGTTAATGATACGTTGCATGGTGCAAGTGAAAGTGAAAGTGACATGTTGTTATTATGAAACACAGCCCAAAACACAGTGAACCGCAACAAAATGCTGCCACTGCATTTAACCCATGCACACCGGGATGGCGGGAGGCGGCAGCTACTGAAAGCACCCAGGGAGCAGTGATGGGGACAGTACCTTGCTCAAGGGTACCTCAGGGCAACGTACTGGCAATGGATTCAAACCCATGAACTTCCGATTGTGGGCTTAGTCCCTAACAACTAGGTCGCCACTGTCCCACAAAGCCTAATACACTCAATTGTCTATAAAGCTTAAATGTTTTTGGCATATTTTACCCTGCCACTGATATATTTACCTTAGTTACCAGCATATTTTACACAGAAAGTTGCATATTTACCTCAGTTACTGCCATATTTTACCCTGCTTCTATTATATTTACTTTAGCTACTTGCATATGTTTCACAAAAATAGCATATTTACTTATTATATATTTTACCCTGCCACTGATATATTTACCTTAGTTACCAGCATATTTTGCACAGAAAATAGCATATTTACTTCAGTTAATGCCATATTTTACTTATTTTACTGGTATACTTACTTCACTTTTCATATTTTGCTAGGTCACTAGCATATTTACCTCAGTTACAAGTATATTTCGCTCAGCCACTGGTATATGTACATTATACTGGCATAATTCACAAACCCACCAGCATATTTATTTCAGTCACTACCATATTTTACTCCGTCACTGGTATATTTACTTCAGCTATTAGCATATTTTTGCTCACTAGCACGTACATGTGAGTTAAAAGCTGAATTCAGTCAAGCTGTGGTACATGAACCTCAGAAACCAGCACAGTTCACATTTCCACAATATTGTTTATGCAGTATTTACTCCCGTCACCCTGGTTCTAAGCCTGGCCTGTGGCTTTATAAGATATTTGTGATGATGATGATGATTCACTTGACTCATGCTAGCTCCAGGTATAGCAGTTTTCCTCAAAAAGCCCTCTGTTGTCCACAAAAAGCCCAAAGCGAGACTTGGGCTACACTGCTTACCTTCAATTTTCTGGATTGTTTTTCATTCTTGTTTTTAAAACAGGGACATTTCTGGGGACAGGCTAGTAAAAATGGCATCTTTAACAATGAAAGGAGGACCAGGGGGTCTGGTCAGCCTTCGTAAGTGTCATATAAGTTATTGACTTTGAAAGAACATCTAGATTTGATTTCGTTTTTGTGCCGAACCCCAAAAATCTAAGCTAAAATGAGCTGCTTAATCAATTAAACTGTTCAGATATTACATTCTGCCCAGCATGAGTTTAAGTCCCACTCTCAACAACTTATTTCACAAGGCCATCTTGAAGTGCATCTGTTATGCATTTGGAACAAGACCCTTCAGTCAACAAACTCTAAATAGGCTTTTTTATCCTATCTAAAGAAAGAGAGGAAAAATATGCATTCAATATATGCAATATAGGCATATGCATTGCATATGCTTCCAGAAAACACACACACACACACACACACACACACACACACACACAAACACACACACACACTCACTGCCTGGACTGCACGGTTGATCACAGCATAAAAGACTGAATTGAAAATTGAAAGACTTACCTAAAGGGGCGAAAAGAGGGAGCAGCATGGAAAAAAAAGAAAGAGAAAGAGGATTAGAAGACAAACAAAGTATAAAAACAGCTGCACAAAACGCTTGAGAGGAGTCACTTGCTGCAATTATGCTATCTTCATTGCACAGATTAACTATCGATGCATATTTGGTCAATTATAGAATTATCAGGGAAAAAATAAATGAAAAGCCTGTTATTTTCAATTACAGTGATTGTACAAATGAATCCTCAAATTAGGCTCCGCGCTCCAGGCCTAGAACGTGCTTTCCACATTAAGTCCTTCCGCACTGAGAGAACGGAAAGCTATTCAGAGGTCAAAATGAAACGCGCTATCATATCTGGCCACAGAAAATGCCAACAATGTCCCATCTCTGACCTGAGACAATAAGAGGGTTAGGAAGTGGATGAAGATGGTGTGGAGATAGTAATGGAGTTTCTTTAGCGGCAGTGTGGTAATTGTGATTTTGCTCATGTCTGTTGGTGGTTCTGATGGACTCTCAGCATTCTTGGGATTTTTAAATGGAACAGTTTGTGTGGAGATTATATAACAGATATTTATTTTCTCAATTACAACCAATGAAGACCTCCAGTCTGCTTCATATTTACATTAAACACTGTTAGGTTACATGGTTCCAGAGAGACAGATCGTCAAGTTTGCAGGAATATGGGAATAGAGGGGTTCACACACACACACACACACACACACACACACACACACACACAGGCAAGACTACACTTTTGTTGAACCGAACATCGTGAGAAACTATGTATTCCTTTATTATTTTTCAATGGGAATAAAGTGAAAGTGAACTGAAAGTGACTATTTGTCATAGTGAACACACAGCAAAACGCACAGCGAACCTCCGTGAAATGCATCCGCCGCCATTAATCCTCACACCATTGGATACCCAGCTCCCAGGGAGCAGGGATGGGGGCATTACCTTGCTCAAGGGTACCTCAGAGCAACCTACAGGTCTGGGGCTCCAGAACCCACGACCTTCCGATCCTGCGGCCTAGTCCCAAAACATTAGACCACCGCTGCTCCAAGAACCAAAGACAATGATCCTGAGATTAAAAAATAGCAAAAACTTTTATCAAAAGCTGAAAGAACTTCCCACAGACTTACATACGATCTGATTTTAGGCAAACTTGCCAAATAACAGCAAGATGCCAGATTGAATTTATTCAGCCACCAAGAAAACGTGCTGCCAAACTTGTGTACACACACACACACACACACACACACACACAGACACACTGTTTTGCCTAAATTGTCAAAAGGAAAGAAAAGCCATGTGTCTGGAGTGGTTCCTGCTGTGAAAAATATGAATAACTCTCCATTCGGACCGAAAACAACAAACAATGGAGAACAAACAACACTAATGTCAGAGTTCTGCTCTCAGACAAGAGCCTCCAAAACAGGAGCAATTGGAAGAGATTTAAGACAGTCTGATGCACAGGAGTGGCTCATCTCTGCAGGCATACACACACACACACACACACACACACACACACACACACACACTGTGTCAGTGCTGTTTATAAGCATCTCAGAACAGAAGGCAGTTTATAAGAGCAGAGAGAGACACAAAGATAAGATTAGTGCAGGTGCAGGTGATATGTGGGGGGAAAAAGAAAGGGTGAAGAAAGAAAAAAGGGAGGGGGGGTAGAGAGTTGGGACGAAATGAAAAGAAGAAAGGAATACAGAGGAAGAAGAAGGAAATGAAGGGCAGAGAAGGAAAAATGGAAGCCTGGAAGATTCGAGAAGCAACAAGAAAGAAAGAAAGAAAGAAAAAAAGAAAGAGAAAGAAAGAAAAAGAGAGAAGCATAGAGGGAAGACAGAAGGAAGGCAAAAGTAAAAAACTGGAACAGAGAGATCAAGAGAGAGAGAGAAAGGATCACAGAAAGAAAGGGGGAAGAAAAAGAATGGAAAGAACAGAGAGAGATGAAAGAAAGAAAGACAGACAGACAGAATGACAGACAGAGAGACAGACAGAGGAGTAGGGACTTAGGGACTAAAATGGAAGTAAGAACAAGGGGGGTGGAAAATGGGAAAAGAGTGATGATTACTAACAATCATAATCAAGGTACCGTCCGCATCACTGCTCCCCGGGTGCTGGATATGTCTGCCCCCTGCTGCATGTGTGTGTGGGTTAAACACAGAGGATGCATTTCGTTGTGCTTCGCAATGGTGAGTAGTCACTTTCACTTTAAATGCAGAATAAGCGTCCTGTGAGAGCAGCAGGACACGGTGTGTGTAAATAAGTGAGAAGACGTACAATAATAATGTTCCATCATCGCTGCTGGGAGAGACGGGACGGCAGGGAATAAAATGCATCTGTGAATCACCGAGTGTGAGGAGTGTGTGTGTTTGTTTTTCTTCTCTAACCCTACATGGATTCAGCTGCTGGGAGTTGGGGAGCGAGGATTGGTGGGAGCCTCATCCCGACTGTAAAGGATCGTAAAAATGAGTTTGCTTCTTTTTCGTTTTAAAATTTGCTGTGGGCGGTCTAGTGGTAGGAAACTCAAAGGTGGACCGGTGTGACCGGTCTGAATCCCACCTACCATCACGACTGGGTTCCTGAGCAAAACCCCAAACCCCAGGTTGCTCCAGAGAGACTGCAGTGCTTCTGCAAAAAGCCGTGAATGTAAATACATAGTAAGTCAGAAGCCAATAGCAAATCATCTGTAGTCTTGAATCGGCATTGCTGTGTCAAGGGTCAAGTTTTGATAGGGCAGCAATGGCCTACAATCGGAAGGTCGTGGGTTTGAATCCCAGACCTGTATATTGCCCTGAGATATCCTTGAGCAAGGTACTGTCCCCATCACTGCTTCCCGGGCCCTTTAAATAGCTGAGTAAATATCAAAGATTGCATGTCGTTGTGTTTCAGTGTGTGCTGTGCTGCTTCCCAATGACAACTTTCACTTCTAAAAACATAATTCAGTTGTGTCGAAAGCCTTTTTACAGTGGTAGGGCACTTGCCTACGGACCTATGGATTCAGAGGTCCCCGGTTCGAATCCCACCTCTAACACTATCACCACTGGGTCCCTTAACCGAGTTGCTCCAGGGGGACTGTCCCTGTAATTAGGACATGTAAGTCGCTCTGGAAAAGAGCGTCTGCTAAATGCTGTAAATGTAAATGTAAGAGGCAGAAGGGAAACCCGTCCTCCACTGGTCGATACCAGAAAACCATGAAACCATGCGACGCTACTAATATTCATTCATTCATTCATTCATTTTCTGCCGCTTGTCCCAAACGGGGTCGCTGGGGGAGTGCCGGTGTCCAACCCAGCACACACAGGGCGAGGACGGGGGACGCACCCTGGACAGGTCACCAGCCCATCGCAGGGAGGAGCAGGACGAGGACGGCACCTTGCTCAAGGGTACCTCAGGGCAACCTATTGGGAAGGGGTCCGAACCCCCGATCCTCCGATCACGAGGCCAACGCCCGAACCACTAGGCCACCGCTGTCCCACGCTACTAATATTGTAAGTTGTAAACAGAGTAAACAGATTCCAGCACTAATTGCCGGTACAGTCTGCGGTGAGTAGAAATGACCTCCATTAGAGTTTGCAGAGAGGAGATCATTAGAAGGCTTTAAGCTCATAGTAGCAGTTCTTTTTTTGTGTGAGGCAGAGGAGCTTTGGTTAACACTGGTTAGGGTATAGAAGCACAAGCAGATGATATTTCAGCTGCTCTGGAGAACAGAAGGGAAGAAGAGTTACAGTTCTGTGTAAACATCTTGAGTCATCCTTCATTTCTTAATATTTCGCTAGAGAATCAACCTTGTTGCAAAATACTATTTGAAGAAACATGATTCTAAGTAAAGAGGTTCCACCCACTCAGCGTTCAACATCAGCATTAAACGAATCAGCAGATCATCTGGAATCATCTGCTCCTGTTTCTTCACTGCTTCATGTCTTACGTTAGACGCTTTGTTCTGTCTGAAGGTTCAGACGTAGATCGTTGTGTGGATTAACCAACACAGAACTATCAAACTGCTCAGGTACAGAGACTGGACTGAAAATGAGAGACAACAACACTGTCCTTCAGGAAGATCTGGAGAACTGCTCAGGTACAGAGACTGGACTGAAAAGGAGAGACAACAACACTGTCCTTCAGGAAGATCTGGAGAACTGCTCAGGTACAGAGACTGGGCTGAAAATGAGAGACAACAACACTGTCCTTCAGGAAGATCTGGAGAACTGCTCCTCAACAATGTATTAAAATACAAGAACATCTGGATCTTTCAAAGCAAAACTGAAGTGTGCTTATTCCTTCTTTTGCACAGCACTGTATGTTAAAATGTTCACTTATTTATGCTCCAGATCACATGGTATGAATGGACAGGAAGTGGTCAACTAATCTTCCAAGTGCATGTCCACCGGGGTTGTCCATGCTTTCTATGTTTGGACCATTAATTGCAACGTTAATCCCTAAATGGCCGCCAGTCAAATGGACACAGGTCCATTTTCTTAGTGAGGAGGGAGTGTGCTTCCTGTGATGAAGGGAGACAATTACAGCCTTCATATTCTCTCACTGATGACTTTTTAATCTGGCTCTAATCACTGTGACATAATTGTGACGCCAGGCAGAGAAGGAGGAGAGAAGGGCCGGCGATTGTCTCGTCCGAGGCTGTAATGTGTTAATGATGATTAAAGCTCGGTGTGCCTCACATCACTTCGCTCTAGCGGCCATGTCTCGCCTGGATGCTGCAATCGCATGAAATCGCTTGCATGAACGATAAAGAGAGAGAGCTGGAGAGAAGCGGGAGACGGAGGGAGAGAACAGAGAGAGAGGAAACAGTGTGAGGCTGGAGAGAGAGGGAGGGGCATGTACAGAAGCGAGGGATTGAAGAAGTAGTCTTACAGGGACAGAGATAGAGAGGAAAAAGAGAAGAAGGTTGAGAGATGAGAGCTGGAGACAGGGATGGAGAAAAAGAGCGAGAGAAATAGAATGAGAGAGATAAGAATTAGAAAGATAGAAATGGAGAGAGTGAAGAGAGAAACAAGAGATGAAAAGAAAAGGAAGTGAAAGGGCCGGAGACATTAGAATGGAAAGGAGGGAATCAAAGACATAGAGTGAGAGGGAGCGACATGGAAACAGGAAGAGAGAAAAGAAAGACAAGGAAAGGGTATAGAGAAGAAGGAGAGACAAAGAGGAAGAGGAATAGAGCGAGAGTTAGAAATGTAGACCTGGGGAGAGTGAGGAAGGGAAGAGGAGACATGGAGAGAGGGTAAAGGAAAGAGGACAAAAGGAGAGATGAACAGATGAAGTGTGGGAGAGAGAAGGAGTGAACTTCACCGTCATTGAGCTGAGTAGTAAAGTCAGACACTGTTTTTGTCTCCCTCTTTTGCACTCTGTCCATTCAAAGAAGTCACCCGTCTCTCTCTTTCCAGGCAGTGGAGAGGACAGCAGGCTGCTGTCCAGCAGTCTGTGCTGGAGAGTCCTCGCTCTGGGCCGGTGCGGGACCGATACATGGGCAGATAGTGTTGGATTAGCGGCAGGAACCGCGGCCAGTTGCTGGCAAAGCTTCTGCTCTGATGAAGCTTCCAAATGATGTCTCTTGGGAAAGACCTACTTGGGCGAACTGGCCAATCGTGTCTCACTTTCCTGATTACATTGTTTGAAGTGAGCGTCCAAAATGTACTCTGCCGAGGACGAGCAAACTGACTTTCGACTGGTTTAGACATCGAGGAAGGACATCAGTTTATTTGGAGCTATTTGTCTCCAGATGTCCCTCTAATATACTCGTTCCTAAACCTGTCCATCCTCGTCACGCCCAACGCAAACCTCAGCATCTTTAACTCCGACACCTCTGGCTCTGCTGCCTGTCTTTTAATCAGTGCCACTGTCTCCATCCCGTACAACATAGCATGTCTCAGTACCATCCTGTACGTTAAATTTTAAAACAGCATTCATCGCCAACATATGTAATTTTACTTTTCATCACATTGAGAATTTGGGTCATTTGTTAAGTTGTGGCTTAAATTATAGGAAGTCAAGAGCGTATTCAGTAAGATGTGGGAACGAGATAGTGGCCATAAATTAATGGATAAAATAGCAAAGTGGATAAGATGTTATCTTAGTAATATGTTAAGTTCAGTCAGTAAAATCGGCCATGGAATCAAGAAAGTAGGGCGAAGACTAATACTGAGTAAAATGTGGGAACAAGATAATTATGCAGTGACCTTGAATTAGTAAATGGTGGATATAAAGCTTAAAACATGGCTATAGGCACGAGATGTAGTGTGTATGTAGTGGCCATGGCTTTAGTTAAGCATGGAAATAGAATAGTACAATCATGGCTGAGATTCAGTAAGATGCGGGCACAAGATCGAGTCAAGTTGTGGCCATGGCAACAGGAGAGAGCCTTAGTACTTAGTTAAATGTGGGAATAAGCTAATTAAGACACAGCTATAACTTAACGAGGCATGAGAACAAGATAGTAGCGTCATGATTTAGTCAATTTTGGGAATTAGATAATTTTGTTGTGACCTTGGCTTGTAAATCATGGATATTAAATAGCAAAGTCACGCTGAAGACATGGTAAGATGTGGGAACAAGATAAGCCATCTCAAAAAGCTCACATTAGGATCTTGTTCCCAAGTATTAGGACTGAGACGAGCGAAAATATTTTGCGAAGTTGTTTTGACAGTTTCTCAGTAATGTTGGCTCGAACTGCGAACGTTATCAAAGACGGTGAATAATGTCCAGCTGGAGGACACAGCTTGCACTCAAATAAACAAACACCACTTTCTCACCGCTGCCCTCCGAAGGTGCTTCTGCACATGTTCGAAGGTCCGACTTCGTCACACCCATGATTTGTCTGGGCGAAAACATTTGCGAGGTTATAGGGCTGTGAATCACGTCTGGATCATCTCGACGTGTTCCAGAGCTCAAAATAAACCACAGTGAGGATCCGTCACTTGCCGAGACTCTTTTCAGTGCAACAGGTTGTTATACAGTAAAAATGAAAATAGACTATGTCTCTTTTTTGAAATCTTTAAACCGATGGGATGTTCTTTTGTGGACATTTTCGGCCTCTGGACATGATTTGAGTCTTTTTCTGAAGATTTCTTTCCCAAATCTGAGCCCAGATATCTGCACATCTTCCACATTTTCAGAACAGACTCCTTATTTTTAGTTTCTTGTGAAGGAAAGTCTTGATTATTTTTTATTTTCCATCACCTTCCAGCGGTGACCTAGTTGTTAGGGAGTTGGTACTAGGATCAGAAGGTCGCGCGTTCGAATCCCAAACCAGTAGGCACCCTTGAGCAAGGTACCGTCCCCATCACTGCTCCCAGGGCACTTTCAATGGCTGACCCACAGTGTGCTGTGCTGTATTTCACAATGACAAGAACAGTCACGTTCGCTTTAAATTCCCAAAACTGAGACCCATTTCAGCCTAAATGGACACAAACACAAAAATGAGGGTCCACTGTTGTGTCCACCGGTGCAGGACAGAGTGAAGGAGACACAGGAGAGAGGACAGGGAGAGTGGACGGTGGAGTTCAGGCGTGTTTTGAGTGTGATGTCTGTGAGGGGAGAACTAGTAGAGACGTGGATGATGTTGATTATTAGTTGATTATTGATTATAATGTTGGTTATTTTCAGTAGATTGTTTTTATTGATGCTTTAATAGTCTTTGAATTAATATCATCCTACAAAAGAGACATTCCTGTACTTTTTCTCTTGTATCTGAACTTAAGGCTTTTGCCACCATTGAACTCAGCATCCTGCAGTGTGGTACCTTGCACTGGATGCAAAGAAGCAATTCAGGTTCATACGCAGCGATTCCGAAATAATCACAGTCGCATCCACTCGTTTCCGCAGGTTATGGGGTCGAGCTTTTGGAGATATTAAACAAAAACAAAAAAAAACGATGTAGATCTAATAACAGGGATCAGCCAAGCAGAACAAACGTTGCTGTGGCTTTACATTACGTAACATTTCAAGAAACAACAATTATGTGAGACTTTCGCTGCGTAAAGGCAGCCTGAGATTACAGCCAGGGCTGCAGCGGTATGCTGGCAGAAACTACAAAATGGTCAAAATATACACAATATAATACACACGGCGAGGACTGGCGGGGGATTACGGCGGTGACAGGATTACTGCTCAGGCCGGGGGAATGTATGAGGTTATTGGTCACTGAATTGTGTGTGTTGAGCGCATGAGGGTTAGGATAATGGAATTTGTGTATGAAAAAAAAGAGCCAGAGAGGATTACAGCATTTGTGCATGACTTTCTGACAGTGTGATGTCATGTCATATAGGTATATATGTTATATAATCGATGACCAATCAAAATGAACCCCTTTTTGTTCGTTTTATGTCGAGATTTAGAAACTTTTTCTGTTTAAACCAATAAAATCACAAATGCCACTCGCAATCAAAACAGAAAGACTTTGGTACCTTTGTCACCTAGGTAGAGGTTTGAATACCAACCAGTGAGTGAGAGAAAGAAAGGGAGAGGGAGAGTGAGAGTGAGTGAGAGAGAGAGTGAGAGAGTGAGTGAGAGAGAGAGAGAGAGTGAGAGAGAGAAAGAGAGAGAGAGTGAATATTAAGCTACGAAAACCCCAAATGCTCATTAGAATAGAAGCGAAAGACAGGATTATGGGATTCGCTTGCTTGTGTGTGTGTGTGTGTGTGTGTGTGTGTGTGTGTGTGTGTGTGTGTGTGTGTGTGTGTGTGTGGAGACTAAAACAGAGAGAGTCAGAGAGCATGGATTATGAAAGTCATGTATGTGAGATTTCAAAGCTGGTAATGTGTGTGTGTGTGTGTGTGTGTGTGTGTGTGTGTGTGCATCCTTTGATCTTATTTAAGCATGTTTATGCTGAGCAGGGCCTGTGTGTGTATGCGTGTGTGTATGAGGGTATTAGGATTATATGTGTATCATTTTATTAGCACCTGCTGTGCATGCATGTGTGTGTGTGTGTGTGTGTGTGTGTGTGTGTGTGTGCGCTAAGCGTGTTTATGCTGAGCAGGGCTTCAGGTGTCCCAAGGCATTTCAACTTTTCACGGATCAGAAAGTGTGTGGAAAAGCAACCAGCGGACATAAGAGCCCCCCCTGCACACGCAGGCACGCTCGACTACCCAACACACAGGTAAATAAAATCCCCCTGCTTCCTCAGGGACCCTCGGCGCTCTCGTTCTAGAGGCAATCTAGAACACATGGCAAAAATAACTGCACCAGACATAGTTCTCATCAGCACATATGCCACTGCTCTGCAGGACGGCACGTTTTAATTTAATGCTCTTAAGGAGGCAATCACTAAATAAGCCCCCTCAGTGATGTCCTGATAAAGACATATAAACCAATATTACAAACACTCCATCACTCTAATAGCACACAGACGGCTCTGCGTCAGGCGGAGTGGGGGATGAATACTAGTCCCGGGCTGTTAATAGAGAAGTAAATAAGGGAAAAAGGAAAATGGACTTTAATGCAGATCCGGGGATAGTTGTAAAAGTGGACATGTCCAAAAATTAGCCATTGCATAGGGGAGAGTGGGGCATTTTGTCCAACTTTTCATATGTTTTCATCATCTCAGTAGACCCTAATATTTCCAAGGACAGTCAGTCAGCAGACTCCCAAGCAGGACGGCCTGCATCTTTTGTATGTTCTAGGCCCGTATCCTCCAGGAGCTCTGGCAGTCTGAAGGGTGGACTATTCATCTGACCTGCAATGGACTGTCAACCAATCCAGATTCTCTTCCTGGGACAAGCTCCAACCCCCCACAACCCCGGTTAGGATCAGCTCAGATGTAGATGGATGCTGCTAAATATGAAGAAATGCATTTTTGGGGGACTGTTATGTCTTACAAAGCCCTGTCTGTCCTCCTTCATCGTAAACGGATGAAACAAGATGTATCAGCTCATATTTATTCATAACCATTTAATACTAGAATTTTCTGTGCAGGAGCTTTTAGAAGCACTGGTTCTCATCACCACTACTGGGAACCATTCTGTAGAACCAGTCAGGACTCTGACTTTGTCCATGTGCTACATTTGACTTTTTTCCCAGTTCAGTTCACATTTAGGTGAGATTATTTAACCAAAAATGGTCCAAATGAAAGTGTATCCAACGTTCAATATGTATGGATTTTAAGGCAGAAACTGATAACGTTGACGATCAACTTCAATTCTTAGGCCCAAAATCTAATTTCTGTTTTCCTTCATTTTCGTCCTTTCATTTGTTAAGCAAAATTGATCAAATGTCCCAAAAGTTGAAAATTCAAGGTTGGAATTTTTTTAAATAGCAAAGAAATCGAAATTCCACTGGATTTGCCATGACAACGTAGGCCACTCCCTCACTGAAGTTTCTCCGAGAATGCAACGTTAATGTCCCTGCAAGACGCAGTTGAAAGCGTGGAGCTCTGGACTGCTACAGATTTTGACTCCCCATCACCAAGCAACCAGGACGGGGTTTCTAATAAAGTGGCCAGGTTGGGTGTATTACTGTTTTAATGGCTTTTCTTTTCCATCATGGTGAAATCCTTTCTCGCCATTGCTACTACCTCTCTCTTTCTCTTCACCTAAGCTCAGCAGGTAGACGGCAGACGGGCAGCAGGGCCTCCTGGGATATCACACCCGCTTACAGAGGAGGTGAGCAGAAGCCTTTGATAACAGATCAGAGGATAGAGAGATAGAGAAGCTCGACCAAGGCAGTAGTCAGCGCCTATACACAGTAGGTAGATACACACACTCACAGTGTATGAAATACTATTCCTAAGTGTGTTGGGCTCCGTTCATTCTACAGGTTGCAATGTTAACAGGAACCTCATGCAGCAAGTTTTGTTTCGACAGGGTTCCTGGCTCACCTTGATTTGTCCCCGAGCTGTTTATGGTCCAGATTCCTGAACCTGGACAGGATTATGGAGGTGGTGGTAACACAGCCCAGTAAAAAACAACCCACTGTCATGAATCCAGTTAGAACAGCACTGTGCAGAAGTCTTCAGCCACACCGTCGTTGTATTCGGCTTCCAAAGAGCCAGACTTTCTTGTATTTGTCAAGGAATAGATCAACACTGTTGGATTGGATGGAGCAGAATGGAAAAGAATTACGGTGCATTAGAGTGGACAAATGAAAATACTGATTTTTAAATGATAAATATGTTTTTCAACTTTTTGTTGATCATACACCCTTGAGCCACTTCTCATTTCTTCATATTTTGCTCCAAAAGAACCAGACGTTCTTGTATTTTGATATATTGTTGAGGAGCAGTTCTCCAGATCTTCCTGAAGGACAGTGATGTTGTCTCTCATTTTCAGTCCAGTCTCTGTACCTGAGCAGTTCTCCATATCTTCCTGAAGGACAGTGTTGTTGTCTCTCATGTTCAGTCCAGTCTCTGTACCTGAGCAGTTCTCCAGATCAGGTCTGAACCTTCAAGCAGAACAAAGCTTCTAACTGAAGACATGAAGCAGTGAAGAAACAGGTGCAGATGATTCCAGATGATCAGGAGATTTGTTTACTGCTGATACTGAACGCTGAGTGGTTCCACCTTTAGCTAAAACCTCTTACATTGCTGCTCTTACAGTTTCATTGGGGTCAAACTGATGAAAGTAGCATTTTGTGACGAGTGGTATCAGAATGAACCTTTCTAAGAGTAAAAGTAGGTTAAGTTCATTTTTCATGAAAGGCTTTTATGCTAATGATAATAAAAATTAACTTAAAAATATTTTTCATTGAATTAAACAATAAATAAATACAATAAAACTTTTCATTTGGAAATCACTCTTCAATTATTAATAGTAAAAAAAATAATAAAACCCTACAGGCATTCTGAGTTAATCTCAGGTATTAATTTACACCATTTTAACTGTTATTTTTCAAAAGTTACTTAAAAGTGTAAAAGTATTGAATTGCTATGGATGCTGGGTTCCATTCATTAAATAATAAATCTGTGAATTATTCAAATTTAACATCAAACCACTTTTAATGAGCATTTAGTTATGATTATTGTTTTTTTTAATGGGTGGAATTGAAAGATTGATGCAGCTTTACTATTTAGTTTGTTTAAGTTTTAAAAAAAAGCATGCAGGTTGGAGCGTTGTTCTTTAGCGTGGATGAATCCCTTCATTAATCAGAGCATTGTCCAATATATGCCTTACTAAAAACACGGGAAGAACCCAACTAAGAACTCGTATTTCGGCAGTAAATCTGAAATAAATGCCTGTGAGACCTCAGGAAAAATCCACAAAGCCAAATTATAATGTAAGATACTCGCCTCCAGTTTGAGGGATTCATATTTGCTCGCTTTGTTAAAAATAAGCTTTCATGTTCTGATACTAAACTCAATTTTATTAATCCAAAAGCCAAAACTTTTTTTCAGCATCCAGATAGGCCTGGATTTCCAGTTAAGAAAGCGTTCGGAGCAGAAAAAGCCGAGCAGAAGGAGAAAAGAAAGACGAGATGAGTCTAGTAGTGCAGCCAGGGCTTCTGTCAGAAGCACAAAGGCTTAACTAAAGTGCTCTCTGTGCCTTCTCGGATCTCTCTCTCTCTCTTTCCTTCTCTTATTCTCACCCTATCTCTGCTTCTCTTTCCTTCATTCTCACCCTCTCTCTGCATTTTAATTACAATAGGTGTAAGAGTCTATCTCTGGCTCTCTCTCTCTTTTTTTCCAGACAGATTAAGAAAAAAAAAACAAAAAAAAGAAATGAGACATCTCTCTGTGTTTTTCACATTCATGAGCGACTCTCAATAAACAGCCCGCATCCTGCTTTCTTTTCATCTTTTAAGAGCCCGTTATGCTGCCTTCGGTCATTAATTGCTTAAGAAATGACTAATGAACGATGCGTCCATTAAGTATAAGTGGAGATTTTTCCGTCAGCGATGTGTGTGCAGCAATTACCAGCCACTAAATGAAAGTGTGGATTTAGTTCTTAGCTTTGATTACAGTAAAAAAAAGTTGGGCATTGTTTACTCTGAAAACAACACATTCGACTTTGCAATCTTCTACTACGTTTGTACAGCACATACGGCCATTGTGACGAACTGTAGTTACACCGCAGGAAGCATAGGGGGCGATGAGTTGCTCGGAACATGACGGGATGAGTCGAAGTGTGAAAGGAAGTGGCGATTCTTGTCATTGTGAAATACGGCGCAGCACACAGTGAGCCACAATGAAATTCACCCTCTGCTTTTCACCCACACACCGTGCAGCAGGGGGCAGCTATTTAAAGAGCCCCGGGAGCAGTGGTGGGGACAGTACCTTGCTCAAGGGCATCTCAGAGCAACCTACTGCGCTAGGATTCGCTAGAATTCGGACAGTTTGCAAAAGGAACCAAACATGTTGCAAGTAAATGTCTTTTGATCTTTTGATATTAAGAGTCCAGTGTTTGCTTTTGAAGCTACCGAGTGTTTTAAATGTATAAATTTAAATGTAAATTGATGTTTGACAACATTAAAGGGAACTTTAATATTTCCAGTGTATTGAACAAAGCTAAATCTTGAGTACAAAATGTCATGAGCAAAAACAAGCGACCGCAAAGCCGACTGTATTGACAGCGATCAAACCTTGTATCTTCATTTTATGGCCTTTTGAAGGTGCCATCAGCTGTGAGCAAAAGCAATGATTCAGCAGAAGAACCTTCTTACAGCACTGAAAGGTAAGAAATTTAACGGAACGACATTGATTAGAAAAAAGGACATATTGTCCAAGTGTTGCTTGCTACATATTCCAGATTCTTTCCATTTTTAACTAGAAAGGCAAGAATTTCACAATTAAAGTTACTATTGATGCTTTCAGGAAGTCGCTGTCTTGGGTAGAGCTTGATCCCGTAAGAATGTGCAATAATTCCATCAAAGAAAGTTGATTTTCAGATGATTATCACACTTCACAATTTCAAAGGGATCAAAATGACCATATCAGCCTCACCAGCGTGACATGAAAGGATCTCGATTGTCATTCCGACAATGTTGCACTTCCTAATCTGGCCTTAAAATGACTTTAATGTTTGCATTTTTTGTCAATTAACAGAAATTTCTCTGCAAATTAAGAAGTCACCAGCATGTCCAGTCACTGTAAAGGACTGGATGCTTTTTCACTCACTCACTCATTCACTCATTTTCTGAGCCACTTGTCCTAATTAATTGTGTTTGGTGCTGGAGCCTATCCCAGCTCTCACAGTGTGAAAGGCGGGGACACACCCTGGACGGGTCACCAGTCCATTGCAGGGCCGACACACACACACACCTACAGCCAATTTAGCATCTCCAATCCAACACCATGCAGATCTTTGGGTGATGGGAAGAAACTGGAGAAAACACACACAGACAGGAGAATGTGTCTACTCTACTCGGAAAGGACCCGGACCGTCCCACCCGGGAGTTGAACCCAAGACCTTCTCGCTGTGAGGAGACAGCGGTACCCGCTGTGCCGCCGTGCTGATGTTTTTCAGCGCCTCTTTAAAGCACTTGATGCCCGGTCAACAATGTTTCTCTTCTTTTTGCCTCAAAACTGCTTTGACCTCTCCTTCCCTCTTCTCTCAGCACTGATAACAGCCTGGCGAATGCAAGAGTAGTGATTTCTCTCTTTTCTTCATCTGTTTGCTTCTTTTGTCCATTTTTCTTCAAATTATTCTTGCTCCTCTGGGCTTTACCTTTGCTTTGGAGGCATTTCATTTTCACCAGGGACTCTGGGGGTAAAATTGAGTGTTCAAGCTGTCAGTCAGGCAGCCGGTATTGATTCAGCTTTGATGAAAGCTGATTTTGAGAAGTCTTTGTCCATCCTAATGCAGTTTGCAAGTGTGCAGCTTGATTTCGTTGTGAGCTTTTCATCTAGTGGCTTTAGCGCAGGGCGTTCACTGGACCATATGAATGATTGTTTAGTCTCTCGTTGTCGCCCTTTTTAGTAGGTTTTGATGATGTTCATCTTCTCAGAAGATATAATGGCTCCCTGTACTCAGAGAAATGTTAGATTATTTAACTAACATGTGGCCATCTTTTCCACGGGAACAAAATGTTGCATAAACATTGCAAAATGTTGAACAAAAATGAGTGTTGATAACATCACATGGAAATGTTCATTGGATTCAAGTGAATTTAAGGCAAAACTTGAAGTAGAACAGGGACTGAACATACACCAAGATGGGGCTTTTCCAAGCTTTCACCTACAGCGCATGCTTTCCTGCGTTTCCTGCGTAATTTTTTGAGTGATGTTTTGATTTCCACACTTTAATTAGTGCAGAATCCCATAGAGAATCCAGATCATGCAGAGAAAGATCGATTTCAGGCCTCCATGGTGCTCTCCAGGCCCACTCTGTGCTTCCATTAGCATGTCCCGTGCTGTGGATGCCTCATGGATTCACTCCTACCGTCGTTAATCTGGAAAGGCAGGCAGGCTTTTATTTATTTATTTTCTTTCTTGCATGTTGGTTAGAATTTTTTTTTTTTTCCAGAGCTCTGTTTGGGAGGATAAATCGGTCTCAGTTCAGGCTCATCTCCAAAAAGAAGGAGCATCGCACAGAGATTAGCCCGTATGGCAGCCTATCAGAGGGACCGAAAGCGTTCTGGCGAGAGGACGAACCCTGTTTACTGTCCTAAAGAAATCAGGGTCCAGATGTGAAACACTTGCGGCTAAAAAAGACGGCCTACTGGTGCTGCACCAGTCCTGAAATCAGAGGAAAAAACCAGGAAGAAAAACAGTTTACTGAGGTAAACTGTTTTGCAGAGCCAAATATTTTCCCTGAATTAGGACTTTAGGAGTACATAGTCATGCCTTATGGTAAAATAATGCTCCACCATGGTCATGAGATAGACATCAATGAATAATGTAAGATCAAGGTAGGAGAAAATGACCAATTGTTGTATTTTAGCTCCAGGTCACTTTACGTTGCATTTGCAGTGAGGTATTAGTTCACTAAAGGCCAGAATTCCTACGGATACATGACATATACACGAGCCTTTCATAAGATATGGCACACCGAAACATTACTGGTTACCATAGCAACTGTTTTATAAGCATTTTATAAGGCCAAATAAGATCATGATCGACCAAAGCCATCTTTATGACAACTGACATTGCCTGAAATATGTGTTCATATAGGTTCATGCTACTGAAAGGTCATGAAGCCTCGCCGATACCGGCCTTCAGTGCTGCCATAGATTTCACACTGAATCAAAAGATCAAAAGTAGCAAAAACATCGCAAATGATTGGGCTGAATGTCAGCTTGACATTCCGAACCATCCTGAACCCTGAGATGATTTAATTTTTCAGTCTTGTTTGATCTGTGTTGTGAAGCTGACGTGCAATAAGAGAAGCACTTCATTATTATAGTTATTACCTGAAGCAAAATCTCTGTAGCTCAAGTGACATCCTGCTTCATTAAATGGAGAAAACTTTGAGTGTTGATTAATTGAGGCTTGCAATGAAAAGTGTTCATAAATGTTTTAGAATGGTTTCAAACCATGGGCTCACTTCCCAGCTGGGGAAAAGAAATTGGTCATCTGTCCCGAGGTGTTTCTACACTTATGCTGCGCTGGGATAGGCTCCAGCAATCCCATTATTATGGTTGGGAATAGCGGCTCAGATAATGGATGAATGAACGACCCATATTGGTGGACTTGCACCCTTGCCAGTGCTTGCTGGTTTGGTGGTTCGGGACCAATGTATGTGCCTATGAACCTCGGAGCCAGCGGTGACCTAGGGTTTAGGGACTAGACCGGTAGGTTTCCCTGAAGTACCCTTGAGCAAGGTACCATCCCCATCACTGCTCCCTGGGCGCTGGATGTAGCCGCCCCTGCTACACATGTACGAAAATGTTGGTTATGTGTTACTGTGCTGTGTTTATATCGAGTTCATAATTGAAACTGATCTTACTAGACTTCCTTTGGAAGTCCCACCTGCTTAGAAGGTATCAATGGGCTCGTTTGTTCCTCAACAATTCTTTGATTTGATCAAACAAACCACACTCGCACCAGGGTTTAATCAAATCAAAGCTGCCATGTCTTGACACACCCTAAGATTGCAGTGTTGCTCGAAAGCCTGGATCTTTGCCTCTTTTGGGTTGCGAAATCAAGTAATAAAACACAGACACCAGCCTGCCAACCCCTGACGGAACAGGCTGGTATAGGCCCATCGCCTAAAGCTGATTTCAAATCTGGGACTCAGCACTGCTGCCAAACAGGCATTAAACACGCCCACGCAAGAAAAAGAAAGAGAAAATCCAAAGCTTGAACCTAACTCGTATTGCGGCTATTAAACGGCGATTGAACTACGTAAAACTGACAGGTCAGGCAAGTCTCCTGACAGGCCAATCACAAAGCAAGTAAAGACAAAGGCTATCAAATCAAACAGGACTTTCTCTATTCCTCTAGTCTCTCTTCCGTCCCTCTCAGGAACCCTCCAATCAAAAAGCTGACTTGTGTGCCTGATGAAAAATTAAAGACCTCATATTAACTAGACCTTTCTCACCCCAGCCCAGAAAGTGCTTTCTCATTGTACATTTCTGCATTTATTCCCTCTTTTCATTACCCCCACCCCTCCTTTTCTCATAAGTAAGGGTTATTGCTATTGCACAACGAGACAGCCAAACACCAGGGATTTTTTCTTTCCTTTTTTTTTTGGTTGCTTTTGCTGAGTCAGAGGCCTGGGACATTACAGCCAGAATGACTCACCATATATTAAGTACCTGTCACCATGCTATTTTTGGCAACTATGTAGACGCTTTATCAATTTTTCACTTCCTCTTGGACTGTCAACTCAAATGTTTGTTAAGGCTAAGCACTGCAACATGTCAGAAATGCCAGGTAGACTTACCTGTCTGAGAAAAATAAAAAAGTACAGTGAAGAAAGGGATTAAAGCATGCATAAATTACATCCATCACTGGGCGACTACTAGGTTATTCTGATCAGCACATTCAAGCCAACTTTACAGATACGTAATTTGGTATTTTATTGTTCTCACACTTGATAAGTCCACTCTAGGATCCTCATTGTGGGAGAATTTAATCTCAGACCGTTTACAAAAATGTCTTATTTTTACATCTAACTAGGGTCACATGGTGTAACCACCGGAGATCTTAGCTGTTCATCAGTATTATGGATGTAGGGGTGGTGGTCTAGTGGTTGGGCTCCTTTCTGTGGACCAAGAGTGATGGTGGTAGTCTATTGGTAAGATACTCATCTATGGACCAAATGGTTGCAGGTTCAAATCCCACCTCCAGCACTACCACCATCGGGTTCCTGAATAAATCCCTAAACGCTAAGTTTCTCCAGAGGGACTGTGACTGCAATTCGGAAATATTTATTGCTCTGGATGAGAACGTCTGCTAAATGCCATAAATTTTAATGTGTTCCCTTCCGTAGAGCTTTTATTTAAATTTTTCGTTAGTAGTTCACATGTAATTACTACAATAGTACTATGTAATTACTACAATAGTACTATGTAATTACATAACTAGCACAGGTAGCTACATAAACACTAAATTATACCTGGTTTTCACATTTTCATTATCAAATTATGACAGAAAGCAAATGCAAAACTAAGATTTTTTCCGGAAAAAAAGATGCCCCTCTTAGAAATCATTTTATTCCTAAGGATCTGCACAGGCGAACGAATTGACCCATTCCTTTGAGTGCGTCGTGAGTGAGACATAATCACATGAAGTGAACGTCGTGTTCTGAGGCGTATTCGAGACGAGGGACCGAGGAGAGTTAACACAAAGAGGAGACCAATGAATCGTGAAGAATTGGGCCATAGACCTTATTGCTGAAGCCATCTTTGCATGCAGAATCCCATGTTCTACACACGATGAAAGCCAAACGACCCGCCTCATGTGCTAAATGAACCAGCGAGGAGGGCATTACGAAAAAAGACATACATTCACTCAGAAGGTGATTTCGCAAACACGTGGATTTTTCCTCCCCAAACCCCTTCCTCTCAAAACTGTTTGTTAGCAAATGGGGTATGACAATGAAAGGTTCTGCTGGAGGCACAGATTAAAAAAAAAAAACGAAGAGCCCCAAACAAGCACATGACCCACATCTGCCAAAGCTTTACGGGGAGCATGAACAACACCAGACTCAGTGTACAGAGACAACCAGTGTAAGGAGAAACCTCGGAATCCACAGCGCTAAGAAGCTGCCGTATAATAAGAGCGGAATTGCTTTGATTGTGATCACAAGCGCATGGCATCCAGCAAGCCAGCATGGAGAAAATCAAAGGCTCTTGCTGTCATATGAGTCATCCCAAAAAGAGATCGTAAAAATGTTTGGTACGACGCACTGTACACCCACGGGAAAACACAGAAGCCAAAGGAAAAGCAAATGATTCTGCGCTTCTGCAGAACTGTAAGCATTGCTGTGTTGATAGTGCCACCCCATCTAAACATTAAATGCCATTAAATGGCCTCTGAAAAATACAGGAATGTAAAATTTTGTGTAGAGGAGCATTTGAACCAGCACAACCTGTATGAACTCCAGTGAAAAGGATATGTAAACGCAGTCTCAGTGCAGAGAATGAAACTTTCTATCAACCTTAATGGAGTCCCTGCATGGGTCATGGAGTTAAGGTCGCAGTGTTCCACTGGGTGAGTAGAGAGTTGGAGGTGTTGATTAGAACCAATTTTAGGAGTTAATCTGGTTCTTGTAGGCTCTCATCTCCTCTGTCATGTGTCTTGAAGAACACTTGAACCTCAGCATCATGGGTCATATCTGGAAAGTAACTTCACTTCAACAAATGTGGCTTGAACGCAACTGTAGAAACGTAAAAAAAAAAAAAAGAGAGGATGTTCGGTTGCGCTGAATATTTTAGAGTGTCAAGGTGATCATGGATCAGGAGACAAGATGCAAAGTCCATAGCTGATTTAAAGGAGTTGGTGAATTGCCCCAAATATTTTTGATCAGCAAAATCGAACTGTCCTATGAGCTCTCGGGAAAGAACTACTACCCCATCAAAGCATAATGGATGGATGGATGGATGTATGGATAAACATACTGATGGAAAGATGGATGGATGCATGAATTGGTGGATGAATGGATGATAGACCAATGCAGGGACCAGTGGATGGATGGATGGATGGATGGCTGAATAAACAGACTGATAAAAAGATGGATGGATGGATGGATGGATGAATTGGTGGATGAATGGATGATACACCAATGCATGAACCAGTGGATGGATGGATGGATGAATGAATCAACAGACTCATAAAAAAGATGGATGGATGGATGCATGAATTGGTGGATGAATGGATGATAGACCAATGAATGAACCACAGGATGGATGGATGGATGGATAGATGGACATACAGATTGATGAATGAATGGATAGTCCAATGAATAGAATGATGGATGGATGGATGGATCAGGCTGGTGGTGGTGGTCTAGTGGTAGGGTACTTGCCTGTGGAGCTATGACTCAAGAGGTCCCACCTCTGGCACTATCACCACTGGGTCCCTGAGCAAGAACCTTAACTCTGAGTGTCTCCAGGAGGACTGTCCCTGCAATTAGGCCATGGAAGTCGCTCTGCATAAGAGCGTCTGCTAAAATGCTGCAAATGTAAATGGATGGATGGATAGACAGACCAATGTATGGATGGATGAACCTGCAACATCTGATTTTTGCAACATAGGCTTGTTGCACAAGCGATTCCTTCACGCTCTTTATTGTTTCAACTGCTAACTTTAACAGATCAGAAGTTATTTACAAACTGAAGGTGTGAAACAACAGAAATCGTAAAAAAGCAATTTAGCCTCCCTTTTCCTCTGTAGCAGGCATGCACTCTCCAAGGAGTCCAGAATTGGCCACAGTATCTTTTGTAAAGAGGCTGCTGGCAGCTTTGAGCTGCAAGGTAACGTTTGGTTCAATTTTAAGTGTCCCAGAGCACATCCACAAGTCACCACCTTAATAAAAAGATGGGTATGTTTTGAGCAGGCTGAGAGACATTGGTGTAGTTTCAGGTCGTAACAGTTAAAGAGAGATGACTCTCCAACCAGACTTTTGAAACCCTGCACAGGTTAAACCACATAAGGTGTATTTCTCTTCTCTTCAAAGCCTTGGTATCAAAATGATGAAGTGCAGAGAAAAAGCCCTACTTTTCTCCAAAGTTTCACAAAGTCAACCCAAGCTCCTATCAACTGACAAAAGCTAATTCTGGGAAAAGACGAACCCCAGCTTGGTCTGAAGTGCACATATCAAAGGTGGAAGAGAGCTATCTTTGTGGTTCTTTGTGAAACTGGGTGGTTCTTTTATCATCGAGAGCGTCCCCATGTGGCGAGTGGCAGCACAGAAAATAGCAACATGCCTTAAACAGGAAACTACAGAAGGCATTTAATTTCAGGCCTTTACATTTCAAGTGTAATGGGCTTCTGGGCTCTGTAGCTTGGGGTTCCTACTCTAAAAAACATAAGGAACATATTTCCTCTACATTTCAGTACATGTGCATTTACAGACACCATTCACAGAACAACAGTTTGCAGAAAATAATCAATTTCCTCTTGACTTTATTAATCCCCTCCAAACTCTGCTCCTGAAACCTAGGTAACCCTAAATCAGGGTTCTGGGATACAGAAATGAGGCCATTGCCTCTAGAGCCCATTTGGTTAATCTGACCTTAGTCACAGAGAGTATCAGTGGTGAGATCCAGGAGTAATCTTACTGTATTTACTGCATATTTCTATTTATACCGATTCAGCACCGCGGCTGTTTTTCCAGCAGTGATTTATGGAAGTGTCCTATTTCAGCATTCCTGCCAAATTCAGGGTGTTCCTGGGTGCCTTCAGGGACTGATGTACAGCCGCCATGCTACAGTGGATATGCTTAATTACTGCGAGGTCTAAATTTGGAGGTGATGATGTCATGCCTTCCAGAATTGTGAGCTCATCCCTATTAAGGCCATATTTCCAACTGAGGGGGCATCTGTTCACTGGCCACACTCGCTTATGCTGAGCTCAGTTTGTAACTGTGTGTGTGTGTGTGTGTGGACAGAGCGAGTGAGAAAAAGAGAGAGAAGGAGAGGGAGAGCAAGAAACGGCACGGAGAAGATCAAGAAGATTGACAGGGTTGGAGTGGAGACACAGTAGCCTTGCAGTTATAGGCAGATCAACCCGAGGCTTGATCTGAGGCAATTTATTGCTTTTACTCTTGGCTCAATCAAACAACCTTTGTACCTCCACAAAGCCTGTGGGGAAAAAGAGGTGAAGAAAAATAAAGAGGAAGATGAGAGTGGGTATGGAAGAGAAAGAAAAGAAAATTCACAAAGAGGAAGGAAGGAAGCATAGATAGATAGAAAGGCAGACATATATAGATAGATAGATAGATAGATAGATAGATAGATAGATAGATAGATAGATAGATAGATAGATAGATAGATAGATGGACAGACAGACAGACAGATAGATAAATTACTGGATGATGGATGGGTCAATAGATGGAAGGATTGATTGATGAATTTACTGATGGATGGATGGATGGATGGATGAATTAAATGATGGATTAATTAATTTATGGATGGATGAATCAAAGGCTGGATTAAATTAATTTATGGATGGAGGAATCAAAGGCTGGATTAATAAATGTATGGATGGATGTATGGATGGATGGATGGACGGATGAAATAAAGGCTGGTTTAATAAATGCATGGATGGATGATTGGACGGATGAATATAACTAATATTTGCCTAGAAAACATCTCGGCATGTCCCTGGCCAAGGTTCGAATGTGATTTTCTTTTGATAATAGCAGTCCCAAGACTGATCAATAAACAATCACAAGACAAAAAAAATGGTGGTCCGCCACCCCACCAACTCAGGACGTCCAACACTGTTCAAACATGGCTATACACCTCAAACCACGTCAAAGCAAGCCTGAGTCAAACTCACAGCCAGTCCAGATACCAGGATATGGACCGATTTCTAGAGGCAAACCTGACATGTGCCTGCTCGCACCCACTGATGGAATTCTGAATTGCAAACCCCTATATAACGAGAAACCTGCACAGGAGAGTGAAGGGATCCCTCTTCACCCCTTGACCGGATGACACCTGTCCCGAATCTCACCTTCCTCCCCGAGTCTCATTACTGGCTTCCGTCAATCAGACCCGGCCAGAACAGGTCGGTCCTAATGAGGAGCATGGATCAGTCCATCAGACCTCCCTGCATTCACAATGCTTTTACATACAGCTCGCTAGCTAGGCAGACATTTGGGATGCCAGCAGATATCCCTGACTACAGAGGTTGCTATGGACACTGGGCGTAGGGGTGACAGGGGTTCAAAAGTGGTGACCTGACTTGAAATGACTCACACCAGTGCTTAATCTACCTATTACAATGGCACAATCTTCTTAACAGATCGGCTCCGCTCTTATTAGAAGAGGTCTCGGGTTGTACGACTGAAGAAAAACGTTAACGTGTAGTGAGATAATGCACATTCCAAATGCTGGTGTAAAATGTCATCTACTGGATCTATTGGACTAATAGAAACCTCCACCTTGGGGGAAAACCTTCCCAGTGTAGTTTCAGAGCCCGTCTGCAACCGTATGTGGATGTGAAGACGAATATAAATGGAATGCCAGGAAAAATGCAGACTTCTGATTGGTGCTAGAAGCTGGTTGGAGCTCACCTGTCATTACCCGGGAGGAAACTGGTCTAGAAAGGAACAATTAGTTCCTTCAATCTGTCCCTTATCTGAGACACTTCTCCTAACCCAGCTGCAGCGGTTGGGTGATTGAGACTCTCTATAAATTTAAAAGAGATTTTTATTGGCGGATGGATGGATTTTGATCAAATTAACGAATTTTCACATTCATATGTTGATGGCAACAATTTCGTGCAATAAAAAAAAACGCATAGCGTGCTGTGCAATCAAGCAATAGACCTTCAAAACAGAGTCTGACTCAATGATAAGGCTGTAGCAGCCCTGGGTGCAGAGGAACTGGTCAAAAAGATGCAGTGAGGCTGTGATGTTTGTGAGACATCAAAAGAATCCCATGGTTCTGATTTTCAAAGGATCAGTGAGACCACATTTGATTTTGTAGTACTTTGCTCCTGAAAACCCTGAACCAAAGGCAATTTTTCATGTCTAAAACTTTTTCTGTGATATTCACCCAGACCGCTAACCAGGCCCATAAGCTTCCCTTTGTCTTAGATTTTTATTGACCACACGTTTATTGAACAAAGTCACTGTTAGTCTTCAACACTAACCGGGATCCTACCGATAAGATGCCTGAAATGCTCACTGTGAAGCAAGTCTTGTTTAGTGCCTTGTGTCTTTAAACTGGGGAACCATCTCATATCATGATTTATCTTCTATTTTTTCCATTTTTCCTGGTGATCTATTGCACCACGTTGGACGCAGAATCATGCATCGAAAGATTTATTAAGACGGAAACCTTCCTGCGAGAAACACAGTCACGTCTGATACAGTCGCTAGTCCCGCCAAACCTTCGACTTTCACGATAAGTCGCTGGTTAATCTGCCAGATTGTTCCTCTGCATGATCCCGTTGCTTCAATCAACCTTTCTTGAAAACTCATTCTACTTTTAATTTGATAGGAACAACCCAGAGAAGACCGAATCTCTTTTCCTCCGAGGATAGACGACCGAGGATCTTTTCTGTAAAACCCAATATAAAAAGATACATTGATTTTAAATACCACCTCACTGGACACTGTTATGAACCTCCTTGGAGGTCAGCCTTGCCAGGTGCTTTATTTAATCACATCTATAATGGTACACCTATTCCAGAGTAGCATCTAGAAACAAAAACCAGTAATAAGACCTTTGATTGGTTCTAGGCATTGTTTAGAGCTTTAGCTGTGACTGTGAACACCTAAGAGCTTCTCAGTCTTGCTAAAAAGGAAGATAACTAATCTATCAATTTGGCAACTTTAACACTGTGGTCCACGATTTCTTAGTGAATGCCTGTCCTCCCTTCATCTTCTACTGTTCTGGTTCAGACACCAGGTTTATAAACCTTTGGAGGATTTTGGCCAAAAATAAATTGGTTTGGGACCTGAAAAATTGGTCCCAAATTCAAAGGGAGCTGGTTTTGCCAGAAGGAACCTTCACTTTGTTTACTTCCATTGTTTAGACATCCCTCCATTGATGATACTTGTGGAAGTGCAGCCTGGTTCATCAGATGACATCAAGGCTCAAAGAACCCTGAAAAGAACAGGTTCTAGAACTGTGATTTTTTCTTTTTCACTTTTGACCCTGAGTTCCTTTTGCGTTTTTCCTTTATATCCCTCAACTTTTTAACTTTTGAGACTCTGTGGACCACATGCTCTCAGGGAGCTTTTACTTGGTTCCTTTAAGTGCTTCTCAATTGCTTACTTTCTTTTGAGTCTCTATTCCTTAGGATACATCTTCCTCATGCTCTTGGGAAGTTTTCACTTGGTTCCTTGCAGTCGTTGCTCTTCGTGCACTTTAAAAGTTTTTTGTTTGGGTTCTTCTCAGTGCTCCTTATTCTTCTGGGGACCTTCGTCTTCTTCTTCTAAGTCTTGATTCTTCTCTCTGATTCACACTCTTAGAGAGCTTTTGTGCCGCTGTTGCCGTCAGCAGGACTCATTTCTGGTAAAGCTGCTTTGGGACAATGGTGTGAAAAGCACTAAACAAATAAACCAGAACTGCAAAGACACCTGTCAAGTGATAATCCTTTGACACAGTGCTGGAAAAAGGTCTAGAGACTCCACTAAAAATACTTCTCCTCTTATAGAAACCAAATCAACGGTTGCATGGAATTCATGAACAACGACAGATAATTTGATTAACTACTCCTTTTATTACAGTTCTTGGATGGTAGTGCACGACACTCTCCAGCTGCTAAATTCTTGGACTCTTCTACACCTCTGGCAGAAAAATGAAATCAAGCTCAGCCAAAAACATATTACATAAGCCACCAGGATGAAGGTTTGATTCTTTGAAATTGAGAAACCTTGCAATATCCCCCAAACCACACATCTTCTATGGTCAGTCCTAAAGTTCTGTGATGAGAGGCACTTGGGGTAAGGTCCTAATGCCGAGTAGAGGAAAAAGCTGGATTCAGTTGCAAAAATGGACCTTTTCTGCATTCGATGCAAAACAAAAGACTCTTAATTTAGCCTGCAGCTCACACTGGCCCCCTGGTCTGTTTTGCCTAATTTCTGCTCAATCGACTGTCTGCCTTTTGCTGTGCATGAGAGTTTCTCACAGAGTGGCTAATGCGAAGTGGGCCGTGTGTTAAATTAAATCAACACAATGGAGAAGGGGAAGATATGGGGGGATAATAATGAACATGTTCCCGTTAGACAAAGTCCGTTCTGGGTAAAATGTTTCTTTCTGCAGCGGAAACCCTGATCGTTCTGCTCGACCCTCTATAGTGTGTGCAGTGTGAGCTGTGGCAGAGATGTATTTCAGCCACGAGCTGCAACAACATGTTTGCGCTCCCTTCTGTGTACAGTAGGGGCCTGTGTCTTAATGAGAATTGGGACTTGGCCCTGTCTGACCATGATTCACAACTGTGACACCGTTTACATTCAGAGATGTTCCCCCAACTGTTCTTATACTGGTGCTTCAACACCAGTGCTTATCTGGTGGGCAGGACTTGCTCTTTAGGGTAGATTGGATGCTCAATAACGTGCCGAAGTCTTGAGCTACCCCTCATTTCTTTAAAAGGAAGGAAACTACCATGTTGGTGCCAAAACACAATTGTACGTCTTTCCCACTCTCTTTGGCTTTGAGTAGGTTAAATGAAACAAATGGCAATAAATGTTTTAGTGTTCCAGGCTGTGCTTAAACAAGGTTCTAGATAAAGGGGAACTACTCAGCAGTTCAAATGAATCAGCTGACCATCTGGAATCATCTGCTCCTGTTTCTTCACTGCTTCATGTCTAAAGTTAGATGCTTTGTTCTGCTTGAAGGTTCAGACATAGATCACTGTGTGGATTAACCAACACAAAACTATCAAACTGCTCAGGTACAGAGACTGGACTGAGAATGAGAGACAACAACACTGTCCTTCAGGAAGATCTGGAGAACTGCTCAGGTACAGAGACTGGACTGAAAATGAGAGACAACAACACTGTCCTTCAGGAAGATCTGGAGAACTGCTCAGGTACAGAGACTGGACTGAGAATGAGGGACAACAACACTGTCCTTCAGGAAGATCTGAAGAACTGTTCCTGAACAGTACATTAAAAATTCATCTTCATTAGCCTCTACATTCGTGCATTCCTTGTAGCCCATGGTTATTTGTGATACCGCATTACAAAATATTTTGAATCATGATGCAAAGACAGTCCAGACCTTGCCACTGAAGAAAAGAAACTATAACCATGTTAGTCTATTGTTAGCCTGTAAAGACCAATGGCCATAGCTGAACATTTATTTTTTTTTTTTTGACAGTGTCTATATTTAGGGATCAACAATTCAGAGTAACAGCAAGTGTGGAACAGAGGTGAAGAAGAGAGTGCAGGCAGGTTGTAACTGGTGGAGAAGAGTGGCTGGAGGGATTTCTGACAACTGAGTACCAACAAGACTGAAAAAGAAGGTTTATAGGATAGTAGTGAGACCAGCTATGCTATACGGGCTGAAATCAGTGGTGCTGACAAAAAGACAGCCAGTGGAAGTGGTCGAGATGTTGAGATTTTCGTTGGGAGTGACGAGGATGGACAGGGTTAGAAAAGACTATATTAGAAGGACAGATCAGGTTGGGCGTTTTGGAGACAAAGTTAGAGAAGCAAGGTTGCGTTGGTTTGGACATGTCCAGAGGTGAGACGAGGATTATATCGGGGGAAGGATGTTGAAGATGGAGCTGCCAGGAAAGAGGAGAAGAGGAAGACCAAAGAGGAGGTTTGTGGATGTGGTGGGAGGAAGATGCAGAGGACAGGAAGAAATGGAAAAGGATGATCTGCTGTGGCGACCCCTAAAGAAGAAGAACATCTCCAACATCTCATGTGGCCAAAATAAAGCATGGTCAGATTTAGCAAGCTAAAGACACTGCAGGAGTTGCATTGCTGTGCATGTCCTACCTAATTACAGAGATCCATGAAGCTGAAGGTTTCATTTCCTCCTCCATCTTAAACGAGGCAGCAGTTATGATTCAGGCACCAAGTCCTGAATATGTAAATTCAGGAAACGCAGTAAAAACCTGCTTTAATAGACAGATTGTTAACAGAGGGGGCGCTGCTTCAGTCGGTCTAAATCATTTTAAATCATTAAAGGAGCCACGTGTGAAAAGTTGGAGCTCTGCAGTTGCTTGGTTTGTGCGGGATCAGACTTGACAACCCAATTCCATAAAGCCAGTTCAACTACAGTTAACTCAATGACAATGCTCTGAACTCAATGACGATGCTCTCTCAACCCTCAAATACACCCATCGAGGCGGTTAAAAAGATAAACGTTCTATATGAAGTTTGAAGGTTCTACTTTTCATTTTTCGGCCAGGCACAACCTGCAAGGATGAACGCCGGCATGTGCAGCGGTATAGAAACCCCCACCTACCATACGCACGTTCAAGCACACACCTGAAAATTGCTATGAGGCCTAAGAGGATTACAGTAAGAGATGGAAAGTGGCCCTTTAAATAAATCAAGGTCAATAACTCTGTGCGTTTTTTTTTTTTTTCTTTTCTTTTTTTTTCACAGGCCGACAACCGCGCAGGATTAATGCTCCGGTGCTGCACTTTATCCCAGGAGAAACAATGTGTTTTTTGTTTTTTTTTCTTCTCTTTCTAAACGGCTGAATGACCATTATTGTTTACGAACATCTGCGGAGGTCAAATGCCAAGCAGAAAGCGTATTGCTGCTCCCACTCCTGCTCCGGCTCTTGACCCCTCTGCGAAGGACGATGGGATTTGTTCACGGAGATCTGGTATACTGTTAATATATACAGCATTGCAATGCGTGTCTCTGTGCATACGGTCGGGTCTCACCTGCCTGGAAATCAGCCCCCGCATGCCTGCGTTTGGGAAATGCAGTTGAAGCTCTGCGAGACAGCGGCTGCTATTTATACCCCCAGCTGGAATATCTGTGATGCTGTAAAAAGCCACCGCCGCTGCTGTAACCTCAGCTTATCACAACCTCCAGCCCTACAGCGTGAATAATGGCACTAGCTTTAAGTGTGTGTGTGTGTGTGTGTGTGTGTAGCTGAGGGAAACCACACTGATCACAATGATGCAAGAGCAGCTGCAGCCACACTGTACCCCGGGTACCAATAACACAGCTTCAGCTCAGCAGTCCACACTCTCTGCACCAGAGGTCTTCAAATCCAGTTTCCAGTCATGGGTTTTGTAGTCGCTGGGAGCTGACTTGGCTCAGGATGGGATCCTTTGGCCACCTAGTCTTAGACCTACAAAATTTTAAAACCCACACTGGAAAAATGACTTACAGTTCAGATGGCAAGGCAAGGCATCTGGGGCAGCGGTGGCCTAGGGGTGAGGGAGTTGCCCCCGCATCGGAAGATTGTGGGTTCGATTCCCTCACCAGTAGGTTGCCCTGAGGTACCCTTGAGCAAGGTACCGTCCCCGTCACTGCTCTCAATAGCTGCCCACTGCTGCACGGTGCTTGCATGGGTTAAATGCAGAGGTCCAGTTTCGTTGTGGTTCACTGTGTGCTGTGCTGTGCTGTGACCTCGCAATGACAAGGGTTGTCACTTTCACTTTCACTCCGCCCAAGTCTGGTCGCTCCATGGAACGGAAGGAGGATGTTGGGACAGTTTTAAAAGCAATATGAAGAGTTGAAAGCAGGATCAGAGTAAAAAGAAACATCCCCCAACATTTTATTAATGACTGATTGATTAATTAATAATTCAATCTAGTAACGCTACGACCATGATCCGATCACATGCACAAGCCAAGGTGCCATTGATCATCACAGCCTTGATATTATTTGGGAAAATGTACATCCAGGGAGCAGTGATGGGGATAGCACCTTGCTCAAGGGTACCTCAGGGCAATTTACTAGTCTGGGATTCTGGGGCCTAGTCCCGAAACACTACACCAGCACTGCTATATGTGAAAGTAGAAAATGAGTAATTAGTAATTAGTAATTACTCTGCAACACAGAGTGAGCCTTTCCTACAAGTAACGAGTGCACACTGGAACGATAATGATTATGAAATTTAAACCGAAGGGTTTTTATTTATTTTCATTTATTAGGTTCACCAATCTGGGCTCCCCTGAGGTTCCATTATACCCTATTAAACTCCAAGCCACACATCCTGTACAAACTCCTCATCATAGATCAGAGCTGCTAGCCAGGAGGTGAAACCTGAATTTTTCCTAATCAGGAGCATTTGTTGTTTTTCACTCCAGGCAACAGGCTGCCGTGAAAAGCATATTTTACTCTTATGACTGCAAATGACTGATTAGTGTTTAATGATTGCACTCAAATGCTCAAATCAATCGGTGTCTCTGCGCCGGAGGTCTAACAAATTATGCCTGATTCTTCAGTTAAAGGTCAGCTGTGTGGAAAAGTTCTACTTTTCTGCAACTAAGCCAGCACAAAGAAAACGTCCCCTCTATTGCATTGTTTTATTCCGCTATTGTTTTCTCATAGTCTTCAAATTCTGTTAGCTCGCCTTATTTCTGACTCGTGATGAAAGGGAGGTGAAAGTGGCTATTTGTCATTGTGAGCAGAACCAAATGCTTCTCTGCACACGGTGCAGCAGGGGGCAGCCACATCCAGCACCTGGGGAGCAGTGATGGCAATGGTACCTCGCTCAAGGGTACTTCAGAGTAACCTACTGGTGTGAGACCCTTAGATCTTCTGATTATGTGGCCTAGGGCCAGCGGTGGCCTAGTGGTTAGGGAGTGGGTCCCAGGAAGATCATGGGTTCACTTCCCAAACCAGTAGGTTTTTCTGAGGTACACTTGAGCAAGGTACCTTCCCCATCACTGCTCCCCAGGCACTTTCAATAGCTGCAGAGCAGAGTGTGTGGGTTAAATGCAGAGGTCCAATTTCATTGTGGTTCACTGTTTGCTGTGGTGTGCGCTCACAATGACAAGAATAGTCACTTTCACTTAGTCCCCTAAACACTGGGCCACCTCTGTCATGAAGCTTTCAACTGAAGCCATCTGAAAAGGTAAGAAGACAAACGCATTTCCAGGAGGTTCCTCTGTTCCTCTGTCTCTTTCTCTGTTTTATCTTCTGGCTTGCACTCAAAGACATTTCCATGATGAAGATCTCTGGAGAACTTCTGGAAAAGGTAGGATGCTGGTAGATGCACTGCTGACATTACTTAGCAAAGTCTGGTGTATGGTATCTAAAAAATGCACATGAGACAGCTTACAGACATAAGAAAACGTGGCGTAATCAATAATTACAAAGTAAATTGCACTGCAAAATGCAGTTACTGCAATGCAAGAACAAAGAAACCTCCCTTTCCTTTACTCTGACAAGCCTAAATGTTTGAAATAAATCCAACCCAACTGTTCGCACTTATTATTTGGACTTCAAAGAAAGTGTAACTGCAAGAAAATTTGATAGCAGCAACATATTCCCCAATCTACCTGAAAAAACCTCTGGTCATCTCCTCAGCAAGCCTGCTTTAATGACTAACGCTAGAGATTGAATTAACAGTTGAGTGGAGTGGGCTGCTGGTCCCATGACAGTGAGCTGAGTGCTATGCATTATAATTAGCCCCCAGCTGCATTGGGATGGGGGCGTGTGGGCTCAAGAGAAAGTGGAACAGGTATAAAGACCACCAGTGTTCACCGTTGGCAGTAATTACTGCACAAAAGAAGAATTAAACCCATGAAATGACAGAAAGGTGGAGCTTTTCTAAATGCAGAAAGTAGCCTTCAGCTGGGGGTCCCCGTATATGGCACCGGACAAATACACCTGATCAAATATATGCATAAAATTCCTTCATTTATGGCGCCTTCTTTCACTTTCACGTCATTTGTCCAACCTCTCTTCATCCTGTAGGATCGAAAGGCCTTTTTAGACCTGGAATCAGAAATGGGACGTAATAAAGTACATATATTTAAGTAGAGCTGCAGCTTCCTGTACTTCACCGATACTTGATTTTTCCTCTCATTCCATCATTTTAACCCTAACATCTGTGTTTCTACAAGTGCTACAAATGTCCTTCAGAGAGGACGCTTCTTACTTGATTCTCTCAGTACATTCCTGTACTTTTTATTTCATACTCTCAGTACATTCCTATATTTTTTACTTTATTCTCTCAGTACATTCCTTTACTTTTTACTTTATTTTCTCAGTACGTCCCTGCACTTTTTACTTCTATTCTCTCAGTACATTCCTGTACTTTTTACTTTATACTCTCAGTACATTCCTGTACTTTTTATTTTTTACTTTTAGTAAAATCCTGTACTTTTTACTTTATACTTGCAGTACATTCCTGTACTTTTTACTTCTATTCTCTCAGTACATTCCTGTACTTTTCACTTCTATTCTTTCAGTACATTCCTGTACTTTTTACTTTATACTCTCAGTACATTCATGTACTTTTTACTTTATTCTCTTTGTACAATCCTGTACTTTTTCACTTGTACTGAAAGTGCCTATTTGTCATTGTGAAACACATCATAGCACTTGTGAATGAAATGCAACAGGGTGCAGCTATGTCCAGTTCCCAGGGAGCAGTGATGGGGACGGTAACTCAGGGCAACCTACTGGTCCAGGATTCAAACCCAAACCCTCAAGTCCCTAAACACTAGGCCACGGCTGCCCTCAGTGCTTGTACTTTTTCTAGAGACTTTCATAGAAGAACTGCATTTCTGTTTAAGTAAAAAATATGGATACTTTTGCCACTTCATGGTCTCATACATCTTATTACCTTCACAATGAACATCTGAACATCTGAAGAAGTAGTTCTGTTGGATTTTGTCTAAATGAACTTGGGGTGAAAAGTATAGTCTTTGCAAACTACACCAAACTATTATATTAATATTGCTTCGAGCGTTAAAAAAAACAGAGCCCTTTAGAAACAAAGAGAAACAGTGAAGTCGGAGAAGAATTGATTTATAAAGCAGAAGTTTTTGATGTCGTCATCACTTTGATTATTTTGGGCACCGAATATTCCCACATTCCATTTGAAAGCTTTGATCTCTCACAAAGACAGCAGCATTAAAAATAACCAGTACTCCATGGACATTAGATCCAAATTTCCTGTCTGGTTCTATACATTAGCGCCCCTGTCGCGGCGCTTTCATTTCGGATGCGCATTGTATCTGCTGTCTCAGTGTGTGGCCCGGAGCAACACTGGGGAAAAAAAGGCTGCAAATCCTTTGCTTATGCAATGAGGCAACTGAGCAACGTAGGTGCTTTTTTAATGTCTTTTTGAAAGCAGCAGGCGACAGAGGCAGTCTAGGCGTGCACGCACACACACACACACACACACACACACACACATGTGTATGAATGCGAGTGTCCACGCATGTCTGAGCGCCACTTTGCCTTTCTCGCTTCCGGCTCGCCCTGCCTAGGAATAGTGTGCTGTCAGCCGAATGCAAATGTGCAGCGAGCTCACACAGCGAGAGACTCTCTCTCTCTCTCTCTCTCTCTCTCTCTCTCTCTCTCTCCTGGGTTAGATTAGAGTCGAGGAGTGTGCAGCTAGTGCAATGAGGCAGAATGCACAACAAGCAAAGAGCCATCCTAATCTCATTTTAATGACAAATACCGTGCTGCAGTGGTCGAATGAAAAGACTAAAATACCATGTTACCTTTGATAAAGATGAATCTCTATAAGTGCTATGCATCGGGCTCTAAATGCATGTACACGTCTATAGCAATTAGAGAACATGGTGTTTATAGTCTGTTCTGGACCATTAACTATGTCCTCTTTATTGGAAACACCCCTTACTGGCTGCTTAATAAGCTCCACCCACAGGTAAACAGTGTCACCATGTTGAATTTGCATGTTTTGCGAGGACGATACAAACGGATCCTTGAATAAACTCTCGACACTCTTTTGGTGAACTGCTTCAGTTAATCGTCACTCGCTTCCCTCCCATTTCAAGAGTAGCATATTCAAATATTTAGGCCAACTTTATATAAAGTGTAGTAACTCTTTTAATGAAGTAATTCATTCAGATTTTTTTTTATTATTTCTGCAACCAATATTACATTTTATGTTACTGGAGAGTCCATTAATCTTTTTGTCATGTTACTCCCTCAAGATTTCATCAACCCATTTGAAAGAGGAGGCTTTGCTGGATGTTAATTTAATTATAACTTCATAACCTCATTGTCTTTCTGAAATCTCAGAGTAATAAGCCTTTTTATTCGAGAAAAATTGAATTCTGAACGTTAGGATAGCAGGATAAATGCCACCACGCACCAAACAAGGCATTAAAAAGTTAGAAATCACTGTTTGTATTGGAGGTGCCAAGCGACTTCTAAGGACTCGACTCGTATCAAGGGGATTGAGATATGACTCGGTCTCAGAGACTCAAGACTAGCATTCAAGGACTGGAGACTAAATTAAGATTGCAATTTTGGAGCTCATGATTTAATCCCAGGTACATGACTAAGAATTGGACTCAGGGACCAAACGTTTGGCTTCAACAGACACCCAGGGACTTTAGACTGTGCTCAAGGTCCAAGACCAAGAACCCTAGGCTCTTCTAAAATTTACTCTCAGGGACTCCAGACATCATTCATGGACCTGTGGCTTGAATCAGACACGCTTTAGACCTTAGAGGCTGGACTAGCGCTCAAAGTCTCACTGGGATTTGGACACGGGGACTCAAGATTTGGCTCAGACTTTGCAGAAATTGAAGATTGGACTGTGACTCAGGATTTCAGACTTCACATCAAACGCTCACAAGAAATCAACACTCGAAGTCTGGAGACTAGACTCAGATTACTGTTTTTGAACACATGATTTAAACCCAGGGAGATGATTAAGACCTGGACTCAGGAACTCCAAATTTGGCTTAGACTCACTCCCAGAAATGTAAGACTCTGCTAAAGGTCTTGAGCCTAGATTTAGACAACTAAAACTTACTACAAAAATTTACTTAAAGTCTAATCAGACTTTAGACTTTAAGACTAGACTAAGACTCCCACTCTCAAGGCAAGACTAAGATAGCAATCAAAATAATTGGGAACTGGATGCAAGCACTCAAGATTTGGATCAGACTTGCACCTAAAACTTCATGAATGGACTATGAGTCACACTTCAGGCCTCACTAGGAATTGCTAGGACCTGAGATTTGACTCTGATTCACAGCTAGCAAGACTCAAAACTAGACTTAATTTCTGTGATACAAAACCTCCCCCTGCTCTGCAGACATCATGGTAGTACTTTTCAAAGTTGCTTTGCATCAAGTGCTCCTCAAACGTCCTTGCCGATGATTGCACATTCCGGACATGTTGCATGTTGGCCCAGCTTTGGCCACTTTCATCCGACACTCCCCTCGGCCATACTAATTACCTGATAAGGCAAACACGCCATTTTCTCTGTGGCTCACTCGGCTAGGTACACGCAGACAGGAAGCAGTTCGGGCACTTTTTTAAACCGGTGGTTAAGTGATATCATTGAAAGAGCGCCTGCCAATCACTTCATATCGAGGGCTTTCATCAGGTAGCACCTGACACGCATTCTGAAGATGCAAGAAAGGAGAAGGAGGAGCGGGGAAAGAAAGGAAGCCAGATAAGAACTCAGGGACGTCTTGAGATGAAATATGATGTGTTCTGCCGAGCTGGTTGCTCAGGGCGAGACAGACAGCAATATAAACAGATAAATGAAAGAGGGGTTAGAAGAAGAAATATGGGCACCGAGGGGGGAAGAACATCGCATTAAACCAAAGGATGGGGACTCTTCTCCAAGGCCGGCGCGAAGAAATCTGACACTAATCAGAAATATCATTGCATAGCTGCATGCAAATAGACTCCAGAACAGAAAAAGAAAAATGATTAAGCTTGCAATGGACTAACACTAATGACTCAGTTCAGTAATTATTATAAGAGCCCCCTTAATACAAATGCTGGGGAGCTATCCAAGTTTCAGATCCATAAACATCTTTTAGGCATATCCCGACGATAAGTCTCCCTGGAAGCATAGCTTGGTATTTAAAGGTTTTAGCGATGAGTGTTTGTGGGCATGCACAGCTGTGTGCATTCAAGTATAAGCGAGTGATCTGTAAACATGGAGAAACAGGAGCAGCCCTTTTCAGGAAGGCTTGTTTCCACTCTAAACTGTTGACAGCGAGGACGTGTTGAGCAAACAGTGGGCAAGCCGGGCCTCGGCCCTCGTGGAGACGCCACTGTAAACACTCCACTTGACTGTCTCGCGGTGCTAAAGGACAAGGCTTACAATCAATGCTGCAGGGAAGGCCAGGAGAAGCTTCAGGATTTGATTTGGCCCTAGAGCTGCGTTTCCTGTTGACCACAAACAATCAAGTTCATATGTGTAGACACTGTTGCTCAGTCTCGGTCCAGGAGACATGTACATACTGGTGCTTTTGCCTGCCCTCCCACACCACTCGTCCAGGCCCTCCTGAAGAACCTGCTATGTTGACAGCAAAGGACCTTTTCGCTAACATATGATCCCTAAACAACCAACTAAATCTTGATTATTAGAGCTTGGCCTTCAGTTCGGGCTATGAAGGAAATAATGAAAAGGATGACAAAATGAGCCAACCAGAGTTGGGAAAAATCTTGTGAAAGATGTTAAACTAACATTTATCTTGTTTGTGGCCCAATTAACTGGAGAGTTTGCTGGACTTTCACACACTGAGGATTGCCAGAGAAGGTAGCAACACATTGTCTTTATGTTTGCTATTTTCAAACTTATTAAAAAATATTTTTTTTTGGTTATTAAAAAATATTAATATAAAAAAGTTCTTTTTGTTCAAGAAATGAAATTTATTGCACAAGAGAACAGAATAAATGAACAAAACACTAAAGCATTAGATTTGATTAGTAGCCCTAGTGGTTAGAGACTAGGCCCCAGGATGGGAAGGATGTGGGTTTGAATCCCAGACCTGTAGGTTGCCCTGAGGTAGCCTTGAGCAAGGTACCATCCCCATCATCGCTCCCTGGGCATGTGTAGGGGTTAAATGCAGAGGCTGCATTTCTTTGGGGGTTCGCTGAGTGTTGAGCTGTGTTTCACAATGCCAAGTTGTCACTTTCACTTTACTTTCACTTCATATAACCAATATATCTTTCAAAATTTCATGAACATGCATTACTTTTTTTTTTTTTTGCCTCATTTTACTCCAGCAGTTGTCAGATCTTTTCTCTTTCATGCATGAACAGAATCGTAGCTGTAATACTTTTATTCTTTACTTGATGGTAGAATTACAGACTACTGCCAGTTCCTGGTCCAGAGAGCTGCTTCTATTTCATGCAGATGAAGCCCATGCACCATCGACAAAGCATCTGAGGCTAACTAGTTGGATCTGAGGTCAAGGCAGACACAGCGTTCATGTTTGAGGCACCTTCATATGTTAGAAAGAGCTTAATCACATACACAGAAAAACACAAACCTCTAAAGTGCCCTTTTATAATCGGCAGGATAAGATCAGAATAGACTGCGATATGTATGTTGGGCTCCCACCGGAGGCCGGCAGCAGGGGTTGTCTGGGTTCTGTTCATTCCGGAACAGTCATTACAGGAACAAACAACTCTCTCATGCTCATGCTAAGATCTTAATGACCAGCTAAGAGGAAGCGAAGAAAAAACAAAACGTCCCACCACTTCCTCCTCGCCTTCATTCCCCATTCCCTTTAAAAGCCTGACGGAATCTCTGATCAGGCCTAAGCAGGGCCACCTTTATCTCCATTTGCCGTCCCATCAATAATAAAGTCAAGGGCTCTGCTGGCAATTTTTTTGGCTCTCTTTAACTCTTTGAAGCCTGTATCATTAAAAAAGGCTCGGTTATTCCTAATATAGACAGTGCTTAAATATAGAACCATAGGAACCCAATAATTGGGCATTTTCTATAATGGAGGAACTTGGTGAACTTGGTGTAGAAGCATGTCAGTGTTTCAAAACTGGACTAAGAGTAACATTCAAGGACTTGAAAACAGAATCCAGACTTGATTAGTTGCAGTCAAGGACTCGGACTAGACCAGGATGCAAACTTAGGGGCTACAGACTTGATTAGGCCTTGTACACTGCAGCAAAATCCAGCGCCCGGGGAGCAGTGATGGGGACGGTCCATTGCTCGATGGTACCTCAGGGCAACCTATTGGTCTGGGATTCAATCCCACATCCGTCCCATCCTGGACCAACTCCCTAAACACTTGGCCACCGCTGCCCCTGAGAACGTGGGTATTTTTAAGTGAATGAATATAATTCAGTGCTGTACAGAACAGTTTTGCTAATCATGCAGAAGAGCTTGCATTCTTGAAAACAAGGATTCAGGAAAAGATCCTTTAGATGATGCCATAGAAGAACCATTTAAATTTATTTCATAAATGCTTCATTTCCGGCACAGTTTGGCTGAAAATGGTGTAAAAAGCCCAGTTTTGTTCATTCGTGCCTTCTGTTTCCTGTTCCACTACCTGCTACGGAGGTAAGGACCCCAGTCACCGTGGGCACGTGGTTACTGCGGCGATGTGGCAGATGGGCCCGTGTGACCCTGCCAGGCTCAATTCCGGTGCACACCAGCACGTTTCCAGCGGCAACATGGAACGTCCCAGAATTTTCCTACAGGACCACCATGGAGAGATCAGGTGCAGAGACCCATACAGGAGTCAAGGATGGAGGACACTGCTTTTTTTTTTCTTCTTCTTCTTTTTTTTAACAAGCCAATACAGTCACTGTGAAGAGTTTACCTTCTAGTGTTTCTAGTGAAGTCACAATTTTTTTTTTTTTTAACAAAGAGTTTTATGCTCAGGCTTTACTAGACTTAATTCTGTTTCCATGTTTAGGTACTTGAGCTATGGTTAATGATATATATCCATATATACTTACTTTTTGAGTGATAAATACATAAATATAAATAAATATATATATATATACATATCCCTGCGATGGGCTGGCGACCTGTTCAGGGTGTGTCTCCCGTCCTCGCCCTGTGTGCGCTGGGTTGGACGCCAGCACTCCCCTGCGACCCCGTTTGGGACAAGCGGCAGATAATGGATGGATATATATATATACATATATATTATATATATAATATATATATATATATATATGTGCAAAAGTTTTAGGCAGGTGTGAAAAAATGCTGTAAACAAAGAACGCTTTCAGAAATGGAAGTGTTGATCATTTATTTTCATCGATCAACAAAATGCAGTGAATGAACAAAAGAGAATCTAAATCAAATCAATATTTGGTGTGACCACCCTTTGCCTTCAAAACAGCATCAGTTCTTCTAGGTACACTCGCACACGGTTTTTGAAGGAACTCGGCCGGTAGGTCGTTCCAAACATCTTGGAGAACTGAGCACAGATCTTCTGTGGATATAGCTTCCTCACATCCTTCTGTCTCTTCATGTGATCCAGACACACTGGATGATGTGGAGATCAGGGCTCTGTGGGGCCAGAAGAACTGATGCTGCTCTGAAGGTAAAAGGTAGAAACACCAAATATTGATCTGATTTAGATTTTTCTTTTGTTCGCTCACTTTGCATTTTGTAAATTGATCAAAATAAACAATCATTATTTATATTTCTGAGAGCGTTCTGTTTACAGCATTTTTTCCGCACCTGCCTAAAACTTTTACACATGTTTATATATACTTTTTGAGTGATAAGTTAGGCTACAGCACAGATGGATGGATGGATGGATGGATGGATGAATTTAAGTATGGTTGGAAGGATACATTGGTAGACAGGTGGACAGGTGGACCAATAGATTAATGTACCGTTGAATGGATTGATGGACGGATGGATGAAGCGGTGCAGCGGTGGGGCAGCGGTGGGGCAGCGGTGGCCTAGTGGTTAGGGCGTCAGCCACATGATTGGAGGATCAGGGGTTCGAACCCCTTCCCAGTAGGTTGCCCTGAGGTACCCTTGAGCAAGGTGCCGTCCCCATCACTGCTCCCCGGGCGCTTTCAATAGCAGCCCACTGCTGCACATGTGTGTATGGGTGAAATGCAGAGAGTGAATTTCCCATTCGTGGGATTATAAATAAAGGATTATTATTATTATTATTATGAACAGATGGACGAAAAGATGGACGAAAAGATGGACGGATGGATGGATGGAAGGAAGGACGGGTGGATGGATGGATGGATTGATTTTAGAATGGATTTAAGGATGGCTTGAAGGATAAATTGATAGACAGGTGGACAGGTGGAACAATAGATTAATGGACCATTGAATGGATGGATGGACTGACGGATGAATGTATGGATGGATGGATTTTAGGAAGGATTTTAGGATGGTTGGATGGATGGATGGATGGATTTTAGGATGGATTTTAGGTTGGATTTTAGAATGGTTGGAAGGTTAAATTGGTAGACAGGTGGACTGGTGGACCAATAGATTAATGAATTGATGGATGGCTGGACCGATGGATAAATGGATGGATGGACCACTGGATGGATGGATGGAACCGAACAGAACAGCATAAGCCAAGGGCTCCCAAACTTTTATGAATGCCGTTGATGTTTAAAATGAAGTGTCTGGGACTTTGAACACGTATTTTAGGATCTAGACTTACTTTAAATAGTCTCCTCTCCATCTCTCCTCTGCAAAAGCACTAATTTAAGAGTTTATGTCAAAGCCATCAAACTCCCGTGGCTCTGTCCCGAAGCCTCTCCTACTGAATCTGTCATCGTACAAAATGCAGCTCAAACACTCCTCAAAAAATACGGAAACACTCGAGAAGGAAAAAGGCGGCAGTTGATGTGCCGGCGGGTATTTGATGTTTCTGAAACACTGCGGGACACATAATCACCAATGGCAGTCACATGACAGCACTCCGTTCTGAAATGGGATGCTTTCTGCTACAAAACAAGCCTTTCTGTCTCATTTTGTTTGGGATGAATAACTTGGCATGCATGATTAACCACAATCAGAGCTCCAGATTGGACCAGATTTGTGGAAGTAGAAAAAGCGAAAAAATCTTGTGCAAATAGGAGCCTCATTTAAGTCGCAAAATGAATATGTTTAAAAAAGATTACTCTGCAGAAAGGCATCTGTACATACTTAAGGTGTGCTTCATATTTTATTATATCTTTTGATGGGACGACACTGAAGATAGGACACCTTGATACGATGTAAAGTAGTGTGTTCCGCTTGTAGAACAGTGTAAATTTGCTGTCCCCTCAAAATAACTCAACACAGCCATTGATGTCTAAACCACTGGCAACAAAAGTGAGTACACCCCTAAGTGAAAAATGTCCGCATTGTGCCTAGTTAGCAATTTTCCCTCCCCGGTGTCATGTGACCCGTTAGTGTTACAACATCCCAGGTGTGAATGGGGAGCAGGTGTGTTAAATTTGGTGTTATCACTCTCACACTCTTTCTCTGGTCACTGGAAGTTCAACATGGCACATAGGCTATAAGAGGCTATAAGAAGATTGCCAACACCCTGAAACTGAGCTGCAGCATGGTGGCCAAGACCATACAGCGGTTTAGCAGGACAGGCTCCACTCAGAACAGGCCTCGCCATCGTCCACCAAAGAAGTTCCAGAGGTTGTCTTTTGAAAATGGAGACAAGCATGTCTCCAGACCTAAACCCTTGAGCATCTGTGGGACATCCTGAAACAGAAGTTGGAGTTCTCTGACATCCACCAGCTCCGTGATGTCTTCATGGAGGAGTGGAAGAGGATTCCAGTGGCATCCTGTGAAGCTCTAGTGAACTCCATGCCCAAGAGAGTTCAGGCTGTGCTGGAAAATATTGGTGGGCGCACAAAATATTGACACTTTGGGCACAATGTGGACATTTTTCTCTCACTTTTGTTGCCAGTGGTTTAGACATTAATGGCTGTGTTAAGTTATTTTGAGGGGACAATTTACACTGTAATACAAACTTTACATTATTTAATATGCATATATTTTTGTGCACAATATACATATATATGATATGCTATGCTATATATATAGCATAGCATAGCATATCATATAAAATATTTATTATATGAACCATTATTATTACACAAAATCAAATTAATATAATATAATATAATATAATATGGGGCAGCGGTGGCCTTGTGGTTCGGGCGTTGGCCCTATGATTGGAGGATCGGGGGTTCGGACCCCTTCCCCATAGGTTGCCCTGAGGTACCCTTGAGCAAGGTGCCGTCCCCGTCCCGCTCCTCCCTGCGATGGGCTGGCGACCTGTCCAGGGTGCGTCCCCCGTCCTCGCCCTGTGTGCGCTGGGTTGGACACCGGCACTCCCCCGCGACCCCGTTTGGGACAAGCGGCAGATAATAGATGGATAATATAATATATAATTAAAAGTCATATGCATGTTAGACCCAGTAAATAAATTAAAATCCAATATTGTGCATTAACATAAAAAATGTATCGCCATCCATTGTCTATTGAACCTGTAATCATTTGCTGCTCTATGTAAGCAAAATGCATGACCTTCTGCTGCTCTCTTGAGGAAGGTCCTGGGTCGGTGTCACAGGGAGAATGATTTACTGCTGACACAGGCTATTTAACTTGCAAGGAGCAGATCAATAAGTGTTGTGCTTTGCACCATTACTGGTTATCACATAAACACACACACACACACACACACACACACACAAACAATTGCACTCACATTCACCCTCTGAAGACCAGCCAATACGTTATCCTTATGCAGTGTGTTTGGTCAGCTTTGCTCTCCTTGGATGATTAAAGTCAAGTCCATTTTATTTGTATGGGGCTGTTTACAGCTGACATTGTTGCAAAGCAGCTTTACAGTTCAGCCTCTAGTGAGCGACCGAGGGCACCACTGTTTAAGGCAGGAAGAAGGAACCTCGGGAGGAACCATCAAAAAGTGAAAGTGACTATTCACAGCACAACACACCGTGAACCACAATGAAATTACACCTCTGCATTTTACCCACACACTCAAGCACGTGCAGCAGGGGGCAGCTATTTAAAGCGCCCGGGGAGCAGTGACTGGGACGGTACCTTGCTCAAGGGTACTCGAACCCATGACCTTCTGATCCCGGGGCCTAGCCGGGACTAGACCGTTGCTGCCCCTGGGGAAAAAGGGAACCCGTCCTCCTCTGGGATGGGTGACAGCATCATAGTTTTCCACTATCAACGCTCTGCTTGGTGCATATTTAGTGACTTTTTCCTTTTTTAATTTTTATTTCACATGGATGCATGTTCATCACTGACCATAGCCTGAGGATCTACACCTCAGTTAAAAGAACATTTTTTAAATCCCTTTTTTGAAAATGCACACTTATTTTCACCTTATAATTGACCTAATTTGAATAAAGATCACATTAAAGTTGGCATGACTGGGCCATTTATTAGGAGTGGAATTGGGCCACGGGACAGCCAGGGGACTGGGTCATAGTATGGCCAAGGGATTGGGCCATGGGAACAGAAATGGGATGGGGCCGGTGAGCAGATACTAGACTGGACATGGGACCAGATAAGGACATGGGATGGGACTTGGGAGCAGGCACAGGACAGGACCGTGACACAGGATGGGACTGGGGAGTGGTTACAGGAGGAGACACTGGATGAGCCCAGGGGGGGCAGACACAGGACGAGGCATGGATGCAGAACAAGAATGGACAGCAGACACAGGGCTGGACAGGGACACAGGATGAGACTGGAGACCCAGGTGTGTCCAATCAGAGCAGAGCACCACGAAACATAAGTTATGTCCTCTAAAATGTTTCATTTTACTTTAAGAAGTAGCTCAATTCTATTCTATTTTTAGATCATCAGTTATATATTAAAAAAAAAAAAAAAACATTACAAATATTAATAATTTCACACTTTTAGCTCATTGAAATACATTTCCAAGACTGGAACAATGAAGAATATTTCTGGTGCATTTTTCAAAAAAAAAAAAAGAAAAGAAAGAAAGAAAATAAAAAGGAAACTGAACATAAAGATAATAAAAAACATGTAATTATGAAATAATAAAGTGCGAAACAGCTACCTAATTACTTGCGTAAACAGATTTGCATACAGTGTTAGACCAAATAAAAAATAAACAAACAGATAAACAAATAAATAAATAAATGAATAAATAAACTATGAAAAAAAAAATGAAACGCATTTGCAAAACAATAAAATAAAAATAATGCATAGAATTTTAAAAAATTAAATATATTTTTTTAATGTAAAATTATTTATTTATTTATCATTTCCTCCGACACTTTAGGGGATAAAGCGCCTCATTTGTTTTGTATGACGACTGACAAAAACGGACAATTACGAGGGTTTGATAAGCATCACTTGTCATTCGGGTTAGGGGTGACGATGGTGAGATTTACCGAAAAAGTAGTGTAACACTCCACACCACGTAAGCCTTCAACACACACCAACATAAAGGTAATTCCATCCATTTGTACAGGTTCCTAACACGATCCCTCGTCAGAATAAACCTTTATAAAAGCCCGTAGCCGCTCCACGATTGCAATCTTCTTGCCCGTCAGCTCCATACGACTATTCCTTCGCCAGGAACGACTGAATGGAGGTCTGACTTGGTTCCCTCTCGCTCATGGCTATTCACATCCTCCATAGCTGCTTGATGCAGCCCTGCCTGTGCATCTAAGCGAGCTATATATAAAACATACAGCCTGCGTTTTTGCTCTGAGCTAAGCTTCGGTTTAGAGGTCGCAGTTTCTCTCTCTTTCTCTCTCCCGCAGCTGAAAGACAGAAAGCAGAGCGCTTTCTTCTCTCCTCATGACAAGTGTTAGAGGAGTGTGACAGGTGTTGCCAGGCGCCCGGGCCGTGTGCTTGGGTTTGTGTTGAGAAGCAAGTGGAGTAGTTTTCTTCTCTGTGAGAAGAAGGTGAGGAGTGACAGCAGAGAAGGTGGTGATGGAGAGATAGAGCGATGGATTAACACAGATACCGTTTGTTATCGTGTGGCCGCTCGATGCTGGTCCTTCACCAGACCTCGTGGTCATCTTGTCCTTGAGGATGCAGGAACTCCCTCTATGCTGTGAGAACGAGGGCACTTGATCAGAAACGCTGTCCAGTTTAATAGACATGCCGACGGAGACGTGATGAACTGACCGGTGGTGATTGGGTTGATTGCTTCCGTGAAAAGAAATGGATCCAAACGGCAATATGTTTCCACTTTTATTGAAATTGATCACACCAGCGTTTATACATACACCGAATACCTTCCTTTCCAAAGTGGAACACCATGCAATATGTTCACACTTATATTAAATATTGATCACAGGACTCGGCACTTCTACATGTTCCCTTCGATTCATGTTCATTCGTCATCTTATTTCTTCATTCGTGTGACCTGCGCCGTGTTTCATATTATTTATGCTATGGATGGTTGTTCTTTCATTTTTATACTGATCTCAGATCAGAGAAACGTGTTTTATGTATGTATATATAACATTTCTGAAACGTAATATTTGAGAAAAAAATATTTAAAACTTCACTAAAGTTGTTAAATGAAAAATCTCTTAATTCTCCCAACAACAATAATAATAATAAGAATAATAATAATAATGAAAGTGAAAAAAGTGAAAGGTACAACCCTTGTCATCGCGAGGTCACAGCACAGCACACGTGAACCACAATGAAATTGGACCTGCATTTAACCCATGCACTCAAACACCGTGCAGCAGTGGGCAGCTATTGAAAGCACCCAGGGAGCAGTGATGGGGACGGTACCTTGCTCAACAGTGCCTCAGGGCAACCTTCTTGTGAGGGAATTGAACCCACAATCTTCCGATGCAGGGGCAACTCCCTAACCACTAGGCCACCGCTGCCCCATAATAATAATAATAATAATAATAATAATAATAATAATAATAATAATAATAGTTAAGTATGTTTTAATTATCATCTCTATTAATATTAGTAATATAATATAATATAATTTAATATAATATACTGTTATATAATATAATGTAATGTAATAATATAATATAATATAATATAAAATAATATAATATAATCATTCCTCTAAAAGGTGGCCATATGACTGTTTAATATAGATACATTCTATTCGGACTATTATAATTGATGTTGTTGTTGTTGTTGTTGTGACACACTTGCTGTTAATCCTCCATTTCCTCCTCTAGTCCCTACAGTATATGTTTCCTGTGCAGCAGCGGGACGTACAGCATCTCCTCTTGCAGCAGCCTTTAGTGGCAGGTGCTCTTTTGAGGGGTGTGTTTGATGAAAGAGGGATTTGTGGGGTATTTAAGCTGATTAGGATAATGCCGGCCCTTAAACGTGAGAAAGGCCTCTAAACACAAGATAACAGCCCTAATCACGTTTCCGATTCGGCAGAATAGTTGATGAAACATTTAAAATGAGCACACGAAATCGACTCACCAAAAGTGATAGAATTGCGTTCTTCCTTGCTACCCCGAGGCGCTTCCGGGGGTGAGAAAGCCACGGGGAAGGCTAGGACATGCGATGTTGAGTAAACAGGATTTAGACATCGGCGACCAGTGGAGGAAAATCTCTGTCTGTTTTTTTCCCCCTCTTCCTTCTTATTCTCAGCACTGATATGGTCACCTTTTGAATTCAGCGGGCTTGATAACATTAAGCTCCTATCTGATGGAGGATCCCATTAGAATGTTCCATTACATTGGCCTAGAGCAAACACTTCACTCCGCCAAAGCCACGCGAACCTCAGGGTTCCCCGACTTCCTGGCAGAAGGTAAACACGGCAGACATTTACTTGCCTGTTCTTGCGTGAAATACTGTTTGAACTGGCCAAGTTATCGTTCCGATTTCGCGGGAGGAGGACGGGAGGTTGGTGGATCATCCATGTTTAACCGTGCGATAAAATGGATAAAGCTTATGCACCTTTAAATGTTAGGCCCCTGAATGAGGCCGAGCAGTGCCGTGAGCTCAGGGAACCCAAGTGAAGCCCAAATACCACAGTGTCCCGGTCCACTCGGTCTGACAAAATGCCATCGTGAAGTGAGATCGCTTACAGTTTACAAGCACCTGACATTTCTGCACTGCCTCTTCAAAGGTCAAACAGATAGACTGGCCGGGAGCAAGCCGGGGCCGCGAGCGATGGTCGTTGAAGGAAACGAGGACAAGGTCAGTAACAGCAGGCCCACATTGTGGTCAGCCCACGTCCATTACCGGTTATGTAGGATCATTGATGTGAGGACATATTAACCTCTTAACCTTCAGAGACTCCAAGGAGGACGTCTCATCTCCAGCGATGGGTAGGAGGAGTGGGAGCACAGTGATCCACTGGGAAAAATCTGATTGGTACAGTAATATATACCTTTTTGTCCCCCAGCATGGCAGCTTGGTCCCATTCCAATGAGGGATCCAATACAACGGAAGCTTCATAATCCAGACTTGCTCTGCCTTTTTGGAGACTTTGTGAAATAAACCCCTAACAAGCCCAACACTGAATGTCTTGGGCTATTGATCCATTTGCCCATGATGGGAGCAGTTGGAGGTACCACTTGGAATCAGATGATGCCTCGAGGTTGAGTCTGTCAATCTGGTTGAGTAGATTCGATGTCTGACTGGTTGTGTATCTGAACTCAACTTGAGATCAACCCAGTTCTGGAGATCTATACGTTTAGTGAAGCGACCCAGAAAAGAAGCCTAGGTGGAATAAATTACGTGTTCAGATGTTCATCATTTCAGATGTCCAGATGTTCTGTTTTATTTAAGATTAAATCATTTGTGCTTGACATAAAAACCAGGACTATTAAAAAAGAACCTCACCAACACCAAAAAGCCATCTTGCTTTGGTTCCCAGAGAAGGAAAACCTTGGAAATACCACAAACAAGTGAAAGTGACTACCCTTGTCATTGTGAAACGCAGCACAGCACAACACAACGAAATTCAGCCTCTTTGTTTCACCCACACACACGTGCAGCAGGGGGCAGCTATTGAAAGTGTCCAGGGAGCAGTGACGGGGGACGGTACCTTGCTCAAGGGTACCTCAGAATCCGGAAACGTAACCCTGACAACCATACTCATGAGTAAATGCATGGCAAAATCTCCAGCGCATCAGAAAATTCAACGTTATGTGCAGAAACAGCCGATCCGTAAATGCCAGGAAGAAAGAAGACGCAACAAATTCAGCCACAAATTGAAGCAAAAGCAAACTGAAGGAAAGTGAAACCATTCAATCTGCAAACACAACAACCCGCAAATGGTTGGTTCATAATATTTATCCTCGCGTTCTTGTTAATGACTGACTGAAGAGTGCTTCAGCTCGAGTGATCATGGAGAATGACAGGCTATAATTTATGAACATATTAGCACAAAAAAAATCATGAAGACGTGCTGTTCTAGAAAAGCTCCTCGATTCATTTAAATACATGTTTCCCCACCAGAAACTCTTTTCACTCCTTTATTATTCTTTTCAATTTTTTGTAATTAACTGCTGCATCTTCTTTTGATTTGTTGAGGTGCTTTTGCTTCAGTCTTCACTCCTGTTTCCATTGCTTGTTAATCTTTCGTGCACTTATGGGCTTACTTCATTAGAAAGTGCGTCTGGAGCCTTCCAGAAGGACCCAACCTGCTCATGAACCTTTCTTTTTTTTTTTTTTTTACCCAAAATGGCACTCTGGCAAATTACCCACATTTTTTCCTTCTTTAATGTCCAATCTCCCACAAAATAGAGGAGAAAGAAAATGAATTAACCCCTGCTGGATCTGCGGCGTACAGGTGACTCAGTGGATGGTTATTTGACAGCTATGAGATGAGTGTCTAGCGTTAAATGATTGTACTGAGGATGAAGCTCAGGACTAGGTCACTGACCTCATACAGCTCAAGGTAAATGAGTCCTGTAATCTAATCCTCCCGAACAGCCCCCGTTTGCAGCTCAGGACAGGACCTGCTACATAATGCCGTCCTTCATTATGGCTATTATGATTCCTTATGACCCGACTGAGAAATCTCTCGCCGTGACTTAGAACGCATCAGTCATCCAGAGCCTGGACGATTTTGCGGCACTTTCTCGTCCAATGTTATTTTTGCAAAGAGGACAACAAGAGCTGTGTCCCAAGTATAAATGAGACAACAGGAAATGGAAGGAAATGTGAAAAAAATGACATTAATCACCTTTAAGGTTTACTATGTTTGACCAACGGTCAAACTAGTGGTTAGGGAGCTGGCTCCAGGATCAGAAGGTCATGGGTTCGAATCCCAGAATATAGTTAGCCCTGAGCTATCCTTGAGCAAGGTACTGTCCCCATCACTGCTCCCCGGGCAGCTTTCAGGAACTGAACCCCGCTGCACGTGTGTGGGTAAGATCCAGAGGTGTAACTTCTGCCGTGGTTCACTGTGTGCTGTGCTGTGTTTCACAATGACGCAAATAGTCACTTTCACTTTCACCACCAGAGGGCGCTGCAGAAATCCATCGCAACTTATTTACTGCAGCTCTTCGGCTGTTTCTCTGCGACAGAAATGTTTTGATTATCTTCTGATTACCAGAAATGATGTTTGTGGAAGATGGTCAGCGCAGATGGAAGAGCGGCCCTGTTGGGTTGTTATCGTAGGTCATGTTTTTATGTAAAGAAAGACACTTTTAAAAAAAAATTTATCTCAGCACATAGACCGCTGGGATTAAGCGAGTTTAGTTTTTTTGTTGTTATCGCAGTAGTGGTTCTCAGCCCTGCCGTTTTTAGCCCTCATTGCTCACAAGCAGCTTTTGTGGTTTGAATATTAAGGATTTATGAAGGTCATCAAGAAATGATTAGAATTCCCTTCTTATGATTAAATTATTTCTCACGAAGCACTTGCCAAGTGCCGTGGCAACAAACTATCACTCACCGCCACGTTTCTAAACAGAAACAAAGAAAATGCTATATGATGTGAATATTATGATCGATGCAACGTTCTTTTACATTTTTTCACTTTTCTGTGTCTTTATTTGGAACAGAAACATAAAGAATGAACAATTCTAAATATCTGCTGTGGACATTATCCACTTAATTAGACCACTTCACTTAAATGACTGTGCCTATCATAAAATTGAATGAATCGTCCATGTAACTTTACACACTTTAGCACAATACCTGCATTAATGGTGCGAGCAATTTCAAGGACATTATCAGGGGCTGTGAATGGGTCAGATTGGCCATCCGTCCCATCTATGGAGGATGGGCTATTTGTCTGAGTGACAGCTACAAGCCTCCCCTACAAACCAATTGACTATGTGGTGCCAGTGCAGGACAACAGCCCCAGGATGTACCGGCACCATTAAACAAACAGAGAGGAGGTACGAAAACAAGGATAGACTCAGAGATGAGATATAAAACAAGAAAATCAATACTTCAAGCCTTGACAGGATAAATACATAGCCTGGTGGTTTAAATGAAATGATTTTATATATGAAATAACAATAGATCATCTATAAAATGGAAAATCATTTAATTAAGACAGATTTTGAACTTTTCTGCTGGTTGCTGCTAGTTGTCATTAAAGTTTGATACAATCCAACCAACCCGACCACTAATCAACCTACCAACGCAGCGATTGACCAACCAACCCACCAACTGACCTTCCAACCTACCAACCAATCAACCGACCTACAAACTAACCATCTAACTAACCATCCAACCAACAAACTTACCAATCAACCCATCAACCAGCTAACCGACAAACTGACCAACCAGCCATCCAACCAACCAGCTAACCGACCATCTGACCAACCAGCTAACCGACAAACCGACCAACCAGCCATCCAACCAACCAGCTAACCGACCATCTGACCAACCAGCTAACCGACAAACCGACCAACCAGCCATCCAACCAACCAGCTAACCGACCATCTGACCAACCAGCTAACTGACAAACCAAACAACCGACCATCTGACCAACCAGCTAACTGACAAACCAAACAACCAGCCATCTGACCAACCAGCTAACTGACCATCTGACCAGCCAGCCATTTGACCAACCAGCTAACTGACAAACCAAAAAACCAGCCATCTGACCAACCAGGTAACCAACCATCTGACCAGCCAGCCATTTGACCAACCAGCTAACCGAACATCTGACCAACCAGCTAACTGACAAACCAAACAACCAGTCATCCAACCAACCAGCCAACCGACCATCTGACCAACCAGCTAACTGACAAACCGACCAACCAGTCATCCAACCAACACGCTAACTGACAAACCAACCAACCAGCCATCTGACCAACCAACTAATCAACCATCCGACCAACCAGCTAACCAACCATCTAACTAACCATTCAATCAACAAATTACCAATCAACCAACCGACCAACCAGCTAAGTGACAAACTGACCAACCAGCCATCCAACTAACCAGCTAACCGACCATCTGACCAACCAGCTAACTGACAAACCAAACAACCAGCCATCCGACCAACCAGCTAATCAATCATCTGACCAACCAGCCAATCAGCCATCTGACCAACCAGCTAACTGACCATTCAACCAACAAACTTACCAATCAAGCAACCAACAAACCGACCAACCAGCCATCCGACCAACCAGCTGACAAACCGACCAACCAGCTAAGTGACAAACTGACCAACCAGACATCCAACTAACCAGCTAACCGACCATCTGACCAACCAGCTAACTGACAAACCGACCAACCAGCCATCCAACCAACCAGCTTATCAATCATCTGATCAACCAGCCAACCAACCATCTGACCAACCAGCTAACTGACAAACCGACCAACCAGCCATCCAACCATTTTAAAATACATAAAAAACATTTAAAAATCTAAAGATTCCAAAGATTCAATCTATATGTGCTCATCAGAGATAAAAAAAAAATTCTACTTAATTCCGATTCTGTATATAGCTATTGCCTTAAATTTGATTTTAAAAATCCCTTCGTTATCAACCTCCTTTACCAGTTCTGAAAGATCTTTTTTTTTCCATTCTTTATTTTTTTTTTCCCTCTTCCAGGATGTTTTTTTTCCCTCAAATACAAATCTTTGCATTTTTTTTGCACTTTCACTTTGGTAGGGCTCCTTATATAAATATTTAAATATATAAATAAAAACACTTTTAAATAAATATTATGAAGAAAAAAACAAGTCTCATCGTGCGCATTCGTAAAGATGTGAAAAGACAAAATAAGGCCCAAAGCCGAGGTCGAATTAGAGCGTTCTGAAAGGGATACAGCTCCGGTTACTGTTGCGTGGATAAAGTGTCTAAATATTTAAACCATTCATTTGAAGCAAGTCATGAATGTGGCAGCAAAACGCTACAAAAGTGAGCGGAAGTGGTTTTGTCTTTGGCCAAGTGCCTATAGCCTTTAGGTATTTATCATCATTACACGCAGATATAATAGGTAACAGCATGGAGCCATGAAATGGGCTTCCTGAAGTTACGGCACAGTAACTCGTCTGTTTGCC
>CM029367.1:2963723-2978723 GCA_017165825.1 Hepsetus odoe
GTATAGCTATGTGTGTGCATCACATACAAGTTCCTAAATGCTAACAAGAAGATTTTGCTTTTATCGATTAAATAATTATGAAGATTTTGTCCAAATAAGTCTCAAACAAAGCCAAGACCTTCGTGTTGGTCTTCTAAGGATGTACTCCCAGGAGGCTCTCAGCAGAGTCTTCGTCCCGCTTCGGGACGGTACACATGCAGTTACATGAACGTAACTCCGACATGACGATTCATTTGTGGATATGTGGGTGTAAAAGGGTTCTAGATGCCATTTTTCCGATGAATTGTGGTCTGTCCACAAATGTCCTCCTTTACATCCACATCCTCTGCAAAAATCCATGCGCGGGACGCCGTTTTAATATAATCGGTCGGCTCATTCACGATGACTCCAGGTAACCTGCACAAAGTACAATCATGAAATCAATTCTGCACCTTCTCAATGACGTAAGCGTCAACGGCTGTGTACGCCGTGATTGCAGGCCAGCGGGGAAGAGGGCCAATCACGTCGGGTTCAGGGTACGAGACAACTGGTCCTAGTGTGAGTGCGCCTTATCTTCGGTTTCAAAAACGAAAACAAACAGACACAACAGTCTCACGCTGGGACTCCTGAGCTGTGCCGCTGCTGAAGAAGGAATTATAGGGCGATTATGAATGAATCACCGTACTCACCGCCTTCAATCCTGTCATACTTTAATAACACCCACCTGCATGACACACGCCGGAGCGCCGTAAATGACAGGCCAGCTTTGTGCTCCGCCATAATAATGTGTATACATTTTACTGAAGGGTACACAGCTTCGCTTTGGGACGTGCGCTGCCAATGAATGTGACGGGACAGAAATATCAGCAATAAACGCTCAAGGCATTGATGCACAATTTCAAATGCCACCGTGTTCAGCCTTGTAGCAATCAGGGACAAAGCAGGAGTGAGTGAGTGAGTGTGTGTGAGTGTGAGTGTGTGTGTGTGTGTGTGTGTGTGCCCCAGAGACTGCGCTGGCCCACATCAAACCCCACACTATAATATCTGAATGTCATTGCTCACTGCTTGTCTAGGTAAATTCAGAATCTTCATGAAAGATGAGCGATTTAGAAGTCAAGGCACCGTGACTCAGAATATAATCACGCATTTGAAAAGAAAAAAAAGAAATAAAAAAAGAAGGCTCGATAGCCTTTAAGCATTCGCATCGAGTTTGGTTGGAGGGACGCGCCTTGCAGAAATGAAAGTGAAAGTGACCATGCATCATTGTGAAACACAGTACACTGCGAGACACGACATAATGCATCCTCTGCTTTTTACCCACACACATCGTGCAGCAGGGGACAGCTATTTTAAGTGAGCAGTGATGGGGACAGTACCTTGCTCAAGGGTACCTCTGGTCCGGGATTCCATGACTTTTTTAATCCTGGTGTCTAACCACTAGGCCACCACTGGCCCATAAAATGTTTTAGTTCATATTTTTAGAATCTGGTCTGAAGCCCTAATGATCAACCTGGAGACAGTGGAGGCAAAACCTCCTAAAACTGGAGGAAGAAATCTTGAGAAGAACCCAGACTCAGAAGGGGATCCCATCCTCTTCTGGCTGACACTGGATAATCAAGAAAGAAAAGAAAAAAGATAAGTGGAACCACAGCTTGTGGTGAAGGATCGCCAAAATGCCTGTAAGCCTGTAAGAAAGAATCGAAGAACAGAGACTACTATATGTTGGATGCTGGTGATGCTGGAGATGCTGGTGGGATTTGAACCTCTTGGTCCAAAGGCATTTGTCCAACCGCTAGACCTCCAGCACCCCAACGGTCAGATGCCATCCACTGTACTACAGTAAAACCATCTCTTTAGGATGATAAGATAAAGTGACATTGCTTGGTCATGCAGTTTACTGGTGTTAAACCTTGGCATATTACGGTTCCTCACGTTTATCGCTACCATTTACAAAAGAATCAGCCACTGAAAGGTTCCAAAAGGAACCTAAAGTGGTTCTAGAGGCTGGAACCCAAAATTTAGACAACCCTTTATCATGTTTGTCTTTTAACATCAGCTTGGAGATTTGAAAAATGCACAGCAGTACAGTCGATCACAGCCTCTTCCCCTACATGCCTGATCCCTGCAGGACTTTTGGAAATTGACCTCAATATGTCGGACAAGCCGCATCTTCTCCCCCGACTGTAAACACGTCAAGGTCCTAAAACGCTGTTTCGCAATGATGTCGAAACAAACTGCCAAAGAAATGCATTCTGCTTCTGCAGAAATCCCCAGAAGTTCTCAAGAGATGCTGACAGAAAGGACTCTCAGTATCGGTGCATTATGGGTATGAGAGGTGTAAACATACAGCTTACATGGGCCATTGGATTTCTAAATAGCCATTCATGTACAGGAGATACGCGAGTGTAAAGCATCTTTTAAAAGGACAAAGATCAGAAGAGTTTTACGGGGTTTCCAAGAATGTTCTACTGATGAGTCTCCGTATCAAAAAACGGCTCTTTATAGAACGATCCAATGAAAGTTCAGTAAGAAACCGAAAATGGCGACATTATGTCATCTCACACTTTTCACAACCTTAATTTCATCGGGCATTTTAAAGTTGTAGATTTAGGCGTGTCTATCGATGCGTAATTTGTGTGGGTCCTTCATCGGTGTTCAACCTCCGACCACAGGATGCTCTTCGGCGATTAGTTTGATCATTCTGGACTCTCAGTTAGCACGAAAGGTTCATTTCTACTCAGGATTCAATGGATGAGAAATTTTGGGGTCGGAGACACATTTTGAATTTTCCGAAGGAAAGATCAACCATTTATTTAACGGAGCCAAAGAAAACCAGCATCTACAGCACCGCCTCTGATTTTGAATCTTTCTTTACAGATGCATCACTATGACCTGCTCTACCTTCTCCATGTTTCTGGGTACCAGAAACATCCTCTAGCATGTCCTCTAGCAAGTAAGTCCGTCAGTCAGTCATTTTCTGCCACTTGTCCCAAAGGGAAGGCGAAGGATGGGGACACACCCTGGACAGGTCGCAAGCCCATCGCAGGGAGGAGCGTGACGGGGACGGCACCCTGCTCAAGGGTACCTCAGGGCAACCTATCGGGAAGGAATTCGAACCCCCGATCCTCCAATCATGAGGCCAACGCCCAAAACACTAGGCCACCGCTGCCCAAGTAAGTAAGGAATATAGTTTATTTATAAAGCACTTTTCAAAGACAAGAGTCACAAAGCGCTGAACTATCAAACGAGAGAGCAGAAAATGAAGAAACTAAAAATACAAAGAGAATGAAGTCAGATAATGACCATAACAATCATAATAGAACAGAAAATTAAATATATATATATCATTTATTGGACGTACTGCTTTACATCCGAACAACAAGGTCCCCAGGAGGCGTGAGGAAGGATGGTTATTTTTGCACTTTTATTTTGACGCACTTGTTTTCTACTATTGATTTCTACATTCAAAAAGCTCTTAAAGACTCACGTCTGAGAGCCCCTCCTCTCTTAACACCTCTAACGATCTAACACACTTACCTCACACTGTTCACTGCTTCACAAATACTTTACTGCACTTCTGAACACTTCATGTTTTATTTTTCTTGCATCTTTCGTGTCGTTCCACCATTTGTGGCACTTAATATGATTGTTAAACTCTATTGCACTCTAGCTTAAACGCGTGTAAGTCGCTCTGGATGAAAGCAAATGCAAATGTATTTTTTTGTACATAATGGGATCATAAATGAGATTTAAAAAGTGAAAAAATAGAGATGGTGATTTATATTTCCGTTATAGACATTCTGGATACTCTGCACGTTGAACTCAGAACCCAGTCTGGCATGTGATCATTATACCTCCAGCTATCAAAAGCTTCACGACTAGGCAGCGTCCGTTGTTAACGGTGTATTTCTCTTCTCAATGACTGATATGGGCTCACAGTCACGCCTCCTACTGCGCTTCGATTTCTGTAATGACTGGCATATGATCATTAAAAGGCCATCTGCACCATTCGCATTTCTCTGGACGTAATGGTTCATAAATGGCCAAAAATGGCAACACCCTCATCCTCGTCACCTCCGCCTTTCGCCTGGTTTACGAAGTGCTGCAGAGAGTGCTTTCTCATGCGACCTGTGAACCGAATATGCATAAGCCCGCTCGAAATAAACCACTGATGTAAGCCCTGCTCACAAAAAGGCATTTTCCTACAGGGCCCGGTCCGTTCCAGTTTCAGTTCCGGTTCCAGTTCCAGCCCTGGGATGTCGGTTAGGGTATTATTGGAGCAAAATCTGCAACAGTTGGGCTTAGAGTCACATCTGCATATGCATCTACTTCCCTTCTCCCCTCTTCGATGATTTCAGTGATGTTGTGCCAATAAACATGAGATGCACAAACACTTAAAAAAAAAAATTGAACGCAAATGAATAAGTAAAGGCGAGAGAATTGAATCAGCGCCTTGGCTGCCTCTCACAACGCGAGTCATTTGCATTGCAGAATGGGTTATTACGCTCCCTCTAATCAAAATACTCAATTCCATCAGTGACTTCGCCATTCCTTTGCCCGTCTGACAATACAGGTGTTAGCAGCTGAGAGCACGGAAATATGTGAAATGTCCATCAAATGAAAATTACCAAGAAATTCTCCAGGATCTGCTGAATTGCTCTGGAGGAGAGCAAGACTGTTACTTGTAGCTTGTAGATTTGATAAATAAACTGTAAGAATGTATAAATGACCATGTAAAAATGTACTTATTACCATGGTTACATCATGTGCATTCATAAGAGCGTTCCATGAACAAATTTTCTTTCACTCTCTCCAGCAAGTGATTAAACTTGAAAAGTCCTTTGCACCTCATTTTGAGCTGTTTTTTGGAGATGCTAGCATACATCAAAGAAAAAAAATTATAATTGTGGGACTATTAGCCTTGCTGTTGCCATGCCAACACCAAAAAACAAAGCACCTAGTTGTTAGGGACTAGGCCGCAGGATCGAATCCCAGACCAGTAGGTTGCCCAGAAGTGCCCTTGAGCAAGATACCGTCCCTGTCACTGCTTCCCGGGCGCTGGATATGGTGCCCCCTGCTGCACACTGAGTGTGGGTTAAACGCAGAGGATGGTTGTGGTTGTGTTCACAATGACAAATAGTCATTTTCACTTTAAAAAACCACTGGGTCTGGTCATATCCTGTGCAGAAATCAAACGCAAAAGGAAAAAACAAACTGATTGTAACCTTCCAAAACATCAGGTCTGGGTAAACAACCATCAATACCATTATATCCCCACGTTTGTATTCTTTTCTTGACATACAAATACGTGGAATGCATTGCTGTGTTAAGTGTTCAGAGTTAACCGTGCATTTAAACATTACACTGGCTTTTCTTTCATGTTTCCTTCTTCAGGGTATCTGTGCACAAAGGCTTGATAATGACGGCAATAAATAAACATGAAAAGCTTTGTGGAGCCTTGCATTTCAATTCTTCTTCACAATAAGTTCATTCATGCACAGATATTGTGCCTGCTGTAGAAATAAATTCTTTTTTATTGTTTTAAGCCCAGTTTGGTTTTCATCCACCCCGTAAGAGTCACCATCACACAACAGCATCAACACCGGGCGTGCTAGCATGTGCTAACAAGTCATGTGAAGCTCCATTTTGTCTGAATTGCCTGGGAGAGCCTTGGTGATAATGCTACACCAGCAGAATTAACCGGTTCCCATCAAGCTAGGTAATTCTACCCACGGAAAAGGAAGCTAACTGCACTTTCTTGGCCATGGATGGTTGTGGTACCAGGGTTTGAACTTGCAATGTCCCTGTGATAAGTGCAACCGTTTAAATGCTCTCTTCTGTTGTCATCTGTCAACATCTACAAACCCAAACCCAATCCAGATGTGGCTGCCATTGGAACAGGATCACCCGTTTACATTTATGGCACACTTATCTTCCAGTTCCTAATTACACGAGCTGGGTTTAAGGGTCTTGCTCAGTGCTGGAGATGGATTGTGAACCTGCATCCTCTTGGTCTAAAGGCAGGTGTCCAACCTCTAGACCACCACTACCTCACACTAAGTGACAGGATGGCTTCTCAACTGCTCACATCCAGCATCCCCCCTATCTTAGCATCAAAAACGAGGATTGTGACGGCTAGCATGTGTTAACGAGTCATGTGATGCTTCATTGGTTCTGAATTGCCACTAATTGGATGGATAACTGGATAATTGGATGGTCTAATAGCACTGGTAATAATGTTACAGCAGCAAACAGAAGCCCTACAAAGCCAACTGTTGCTTAAGATTCCAATGCTTTGTCAATTCGTGACCTTCACCCTTTTCTGGATCAGTCTGGGTAGACAGATACGATGAAGCGGGACGGTTTTACGTAATGGGCTCGAATCTCAAATCATGGCATTCTCGTCCCTGTAGCCTTAACTCGGCGTCGTGCTGAGAACACCATAGTTTGTTTTTCGGCTCTGTGCTGCAGCTCATTGGATCTGAAGTGAACAATGATGATGCTGTTAAAGTGGCGACTTTAAATTGAGCCTATTTGTAATCTATATAGAGTGAAGTGTGCAGACACTCCTTCTGTATAACAGGGCCAAAAGTAATTGGACGATTGATCTCGGTTTGACTCATAGACCAACAGAGAGAAACGAATATGAAAAGACTGATAAAGTTGAACAGACAGGTAAAACGAAGCTTTCCTTGTTCAAGAGTGATGGAGTGACGGAAAGTGTGAAAAAGGGGAAAAGGAAACGCTCATCGGTGGTGCAACAGGATGGCTGCTCAGATCAGCTTTATCTAGCAGAAGGTTTGGGTTGACACATATTATTAAAGCTGTGGCGTTTGAAGGGCCCAAATAACGCAGGATTCCTGACTTCTTGAGTCACTTTCATGACCTCAGCAGCATCAAGTTCACCAGCTTCAAGCAAGAACTGACACTCGCACTGCAGCCCTGGAAGAGCATCTCCAGAGAAGATACAGAGCACCTGATGGTGTCAATGAGTTCTTGTCCTAAAACAATTTTCAAAATTTCCTTTGGGACAAAAGCCAGAGGAGGTTCTATGGTCTTCTGATCAGGACAGAGAGACACAAAAGGTCATCAGGACTTCACCTCTACAACTGAAATGGAATGAACCTGGCATATTCCTTTCATTTCATTCATGGTCCTCAAACATCTCCACATGTGATTTTAGTGACTCATAGCTCGTCTTTCACAAACATGCTATTTGCAAATTATTGTCGATCTACTTTTTTCTGTATTTTACATGCTTCTCTGTTTACTCTTCTGTATTTACTCAAATTTTCTATACGTTTTGGCATATACATATTCCTTGTCTGCATAGATTATCCTTCTTTTCTATATCAATTTCATCTATTATATACTTTTCCTCTATTTTCTTTGCATTTAGTTGAAACCACTCTTAGGACCGACTATATGTGACACATTACATTTACATTTACGGCATTTAGCAGATGCTCTTATCCAGAGCGACTTCCATGTCCTAATTACAGGGTCCCAGGTTTGAATCCCACCTCAAGTACTACCATTGGGACCCTTAACCCTGAATTGCCCCCTGGAGAACTTGAGGTGGGATTCAAACCTGGGACCTCTTGAGCCATTGGTCCATAGGCAAGTACCCTACCACTAGACCACCATCACCCACATGAACATCTTGATACTTACATTGACATCAGAGGATTCACCCTCAAGAGATTCCCTCTTATTACAGTCAACATTTAAGCATTTTCACCTCGTTGCCATTGCTCCATTTCAACTCAAGCTTGCCGGAGCTCAGCCCAAAACGTGTCCAAATTGAACTGTAATTTCTTGTCCGATATTTTCAACACATTCCCTAACTGAAGGCCTGTACTAAATATGCAGGGTGAAATAGCATTCTGCCAACCGAGCCCGGACTCTGACCTTTCTTTGGAGCCGACATTGGTTAAAAACTGGCTCTGAATTGCTGATGGAGGCACTTTGGCTTTAATACTGTACGTGAGCAATGGCCTCAATAGCGCTGTATGCAAATGAGCTGTTGTAAACAGCAAGCAAGCCTTCGGTCGTTGGAGACGTTGCGGTGGAGGGAAAATCGACTGGTGGTCCCATGCATGAGGGTTGATTAGAGTGGGCCCAAAGGATCTTGTTCATTTAGCGGCATTAATGAGAATGTAAGGAGAACATAACAGCACTTCTGTGATGTTCCAGTAGATCCAAGACAGGTGGATAGTGCAGAGGTGAACCAAGAGAGATTGCTTTTAGAGCAGCTTAGAAATCTATTTCTCAGGCTCTGGACTGTCCCTTGAGGATTGCAGCAGAAGATAAGAATGTGGGCGCCGGTACTTGTGTAGACTTCCAGGCAGCTGGCAGATGGGTCCCTGTAGTCCCGTCTGCACCAGGGTCACTGGCGATAAACTCACAGCTAAAATTACTGAGGAATGAACCCTCTGTGTACCTAATAGATGGTGAGTGAGCTACAACTGGTTGAAGGATGTGGGAGAGCACGGAAGGAACTGGTCCAAAAATATCATGAATATTCCATCTGAGAGGAGGTTTTACCCAAAAGGCAGAGGAAGGAGAGAAGTTTATTCCTGAAATGATCTTGGCTAGACGTGGACCGGGTAATATGTTGTTGTTTATCTGATCCAGAAAGTCATGATACACTTTACTGAGTTTATGAAGTTCTCAATTAAAGAGGAATTTTGGCCATTTATGGAAAACTACAAAAGCATAAGCAGTAACTAAAAAAACTGTCCAGCAGAAGCTAGATTTTATTCATTTATTTTCACCAGTTATTTGATTTTTCCTCTTGATCCTTCCTGAAAAGATTCCTTTGAAGGAACTTTCCATGGGACCTCATGTTTTCAGCATTTGGTCATTGAAAAAAGGAAACATTTTTCATGCTGAAAATACAAACTTGGTCACATCAGCTTGGAAACAAGCCTGTTTCTTTCAGCTCATTGGTCCATTAAGGCCTAAAGGCTGTTTTCATTGGTCGGCTTGACCTCGGGTTGAACATTGCAACGCGGCAAGCTTGGACACCAGGAAGCTTCAACAAATAACAAACCAATGGGCTGTCTTGTTGTCAAAGGTCTTGCTTTTAGCTATTGGGGAGTCAGGACCCATCTTAGCAGTCAATAATCAAGTGACCTGGACAGTCGTGCTTATTGCATTGGAACACTCTAAATATTCTAGTGCTGCTCAAGTTTTATTATTGAGTTTTGGTTGAAATAAAGTGAATTCTTATTTCCTTTGTAGCAGCGAAATACTATTGTCCAAGATTTTAAAACTAAACAGAAATCAAAAACTTGAAAATGGGTTGAAATTTGAGAAGAAAGCAGACGACTTCTTTTTCTTTCGGCTGCTCCCGTTTAGGGGTCGCCACAGCGGATCAACCGTCTCCATTTCTTCTGGTCCTCTGCAGCTTTCTCCTTCAAACCAACCACCTGCATGTCCTCTCTCACCACGTCCATAAACCTCCTCTTTGGTCTTCCTCTTCTCCTCTTTTCTGGCAGCTCCATCTTCGACATCTTCCTCCTGATATAATCCTCGTCTCTCCTCTGGACATGTCCAAACCAACTCAACCTCACTTCTCTAACTTTGTCTCCAAAATGTCCAACCTGAGCTGTTCCTCTAATATACTCATTTCTAATCCTGTCCATCCTCGTCACACCCAACGAACATCTCAGCATCTTTAACTCTGACACTTCCAGCTCCGCCTCCTGTCTTTTCATCAGTGTCACCGTCTCCAACCCGTACAACATATCTGGTCTCACTACTGTCCTGTAAACCTTCCCCTTTACTCTAACTGGTACATGTCTGTCACAGATCACTCCAGCCACTCTTCTCCACCCATTCCAACCTGCCTGCAGTTTCTTCTTCACCTCTCTTCCACACTCGCCGTTACACTGAACTGTTGATCCAAAGTATTTAAAGTCCTCCACCTTTGTCACCTCTACTCCCTCCATCTTCACCACTCCACTGTCCTCCCTTTCATTCACACTCATGTATTCTCTCTTTGACCTACTCACTTCCATTCTTCTCCTCTTGAGCAGATCTCCATCTCTTCAGGTTCTCCTCAAGCTGCCCCCTACTCTCACAGCAGATCACAGTATTATCAGAGAAAAAAGCAGACGACTTCTGGAATTCCCAAATAAATCTTGGGCAGTGAATACGAGCAGAAGGGTGGTCAGTCTTTATAAAAACAACCAAAACCAAGGTTTTGAGGCCGTGAACGAGTGCTGTGTGTTCAGATCTTTAAATCTTCACATAACACCTCAATTACCTTAGGGCTAATATACTAATAGAATCCCATAGGGGTGCTAGCAAAATTTGACATCACCCAATACAATTTCTAATGGTTGTGTTCCTCAAAACTGAAGACCTGGGACTAAAGGTCTGAAGGGATGCCAAGTCACCTGACGGCAGGGGCAATAGATTCTGTTCAATGAAAGGTTTCCATGCACTACTAGCAATTCTCTTCTATATATTTCCTGTCCCGATGTTGGTCTGGGGCTCCTACAGGCCCCTAGTACGAGCCTGTGAATTTGTACCATGCACACTCCAGTACCGAATAAGATTTTCTCATTCTCTCTCTCAAAAGAAGTTTGTTCACAAGGAGCGACGTGGCATCGACGTCGGAATGAAGGCAATTCACTTCAGATCAATCTACAGTGGCTTCGGTTCAAGCCACATTCCTCCCGCAATCATTTGCTTTCCAGTCGGCCGTGTGTGAGGAGAATATTGCGTCGGGTCAGAGAAAGTGGTGAAAAAAAAGAGTGGAAAGAAGCATCACAAATCCCCAAAGCATTTTATCCCCTTTCTCCCAATAACGTGAACTGGCATTTCAATTAAATCTCAGGAGTGGACTCTTAACCGGACCGCCAGTGTTAACAGTGGTTGGCGAGGCGGGCTGCCCTGGCTTGTGAGGTGAGTTGGAGGCGACGAGCCGCGACTTCCAATGTCTGAGAAGAGGCCTCTTTTTGAGCTCCTCGCGGAAATGGGCGCCTTTCATTTGCTAATGTGCCGCCACTGCAGCTGGGGGGTGTCAATGGACCCCATTTGAGTCTCAGTTAAAGAGAAACAAAAAGGTCAAATCCTTGATTGAAAATGTATGTGTTCGGAATTGATGCACCCCAGCAGGGGGGCTGTGCATGTGTGCAAGCGTGAATAAAGAGTGTTTACCATTCCAGCACCAAACAGAATTTGCTCAATCAATGACGGGGGTTCATTCGTATCCCGCCAGCATTGTTTCTGGAGATATCATCGGCATTTTAATGAAATCCAGCCTCGGATTCCACGATAACTCTTCCCAACAACAACTTTAACTCAAAGAGATGAAGCCTGATCGCAGCATCTACAAGAAGAGTGAGACCATCTAGAATAAAGCGAAGTGTACCTTGAAGCAGAGCCAAGCTAAGCCGTAGGCTGGAAGAGAATTGAAATAGAAGAATCGCAAAGCCTTCGTTCATTTGCTCTGATTAATCAAATCTCAAAATAACCATTCTCCAGCAACTCAGCAGTTACCATAGATACCATCTTCGAAGAGGATGAGGAGGAGGAGGAGGATGGAGGCGTCTTTGTTTGTAGGATCACTGCAGTGACGATTGATCTGTCAGGGACAAGGCCAATGAAACAGCTATAAATCTACAGGGGCAAACTCTTTTTTTAGACCTTCCGCTCGGCAACATGACATCTTTATCCCCACTATGGGTTACTTCTGTGTTACGTGTCCACTGTTAATGTCCGCGTCGTTGATACATGAGTTAATGAACGAATCAGTTCAGGTTTGTTTCTCTTTGTCGTTCTTCAGAGAGCAGACTGTGTTCAAACCGAGGTTAGAAGGTCCAGAATTTGATGAATTTTGAATTTTAATTTCATTTTTAAACTATTACATCAAACTGTATGTATAATAAAGGGTTCTTTCTCATCCTTTGGCCTATGAATGCTGGGATAGGAACCCCCATGACCCTAGTTAGGATAAATAGCAAACGGATGGATGGATGGATGGATGGATGGATGGATGGATGGATGGATGGATGGATGGATGGATGGATGGACGGATGGGATATTTTTGTTGTGTCAGTGCATGTTACATTCCCCCATTCAGCCAATAGCATTTAGCCTTTAGCATTCAGTCGTCCGAAAGCATCCAGAAGTTATAAACAGGGTTTCAGTCTAAACTTTGCAGCTTATCCAATCAGCACTGATGCCATTTTACAGGCATCTTAACGAAAACAAAAAGATAGAGTCCAATAACAGATATTATATAGTCCAATATATTATATATAGTCCAAGCAGAGATATTAACATGGCTGCTCTACTTCCACTTGAGGGATATTCCACCGAGGTGTTCTTTCACATATCACAGAACTGTGCAAAAGTCTTGAGTCCCCAATCATTTCTTCAAATTTTGCTTCCTAAGAGCCAGACTTGATGTTTGATATATGGCCAAGAAATTATTTTTGTTGGGAAACGTTTTTGGTTCTCATTTTCAGTGCAGTCCCTGTACCTGACCAGTATCACCACCAGAAACGTTGCAGCATCGCTGATGGAGAACGCAATGAAAGGCAGCAGACGTCCAAAGTTGAGCTCTGGAAAGTCAAGAAGGAGAACTATTCCTGAAGATGATTTAAAGAAAAAGAACGCTTGGCTAAGAGACTTCAGGCTGTGCTGAAGAATATCGGCGGTCAAACAGACTTTTTACCCAGTCCTTTCCCGATTCCTCTGTGTTTAGACTGGATTTACATGTCTGTTTGCTCAAGTTGCGATCAATAACGGTACCTATGGTTTCATCTTCTCTACACAGAATAAAGAAATATGGGGTGCCTCCAGACTGGAGCTCAGTACGTTAGAGTATTGAGCCTTGCTGGGTGGTTCTTGACTGACAAGTTAATGTCAGGTCTACTCTTTGTAGAGTGATTAACTCGGACAGGCGGTTTTTAGTAGGGTTTAGTGAGTGAGCCATCCACGGGTGGATATCATGTATAAACATATTATCGATTTCAGCCCCTAATGGTACCCTATCCATTCTGCCAGCCATGGTGGTGGAGAGGTATTAGTTGCAGGCAGGACACCATCATCCCTCGCTCTGGAGTAATGGGCTATAATAACTCTTCGCTTTTCCAGAGAGCCTTGCCTTTACTCGGTGACTCAGGCCTTTTCATATCAGGCCTGTTCTTCCCTCCTTTCAGCCTCCTGCTTTTTCTTCTTTGCGTTTCAGCCTCAGTCCTCACCAAAATCTCCTCTAGGATACCCAGAGTCACTTATGATGCACCAGGTACACCAAAGACAAAAAAGGGTCTACAAATCATGGCAGCAAACGGGAAAAGAAGCAGCGGAAAATGGCAGCTGAAGTAGAAGGTGGCCATTGGAACAAGATGGCATCTTCGTCAAAGCTGGATTGATATACGCTGGACAAAAGGGGCTGGAACAGAAGGGCTTTGTGTTAACACCTGCTTGGAGAGCAGTAAATTAAAGCAGGGATGTTGTTTACACGGTGAAGGCCGGCAGCTATCCGCGGGAGGTGTCTCCAGGCACAAGAGCTTTGGACAAGGTTAAATCCTTTGAGCTGCCTCCAGAAAACATGGCGGTTCTGAAATGTCAGACACTGGATCGTGTGGCGATGACTAACAGATTGTTTCGTTAAATCCGGATCTTGAATCCAGTTTCTTGGGTGAGTGAAGATGGAAGTAACACTAGGAGGCCGATTTCTAGAAGGAAGGATGAGGATGAGCATGACTGGTTCCATTTTGTATGTGACCTGCCATTCCAATTACCGAGGCAGCCGGTTCTGAGCGGCAGAGGAAGCGGTAATTTTCTGCAGGACGGCTGGAGATTCTGGCAAAGGAGTTATGTTTCAGCTACGCAAAGATGAGCAAGGGGGTTAAATCAGCGTACAGAGAGTAAATATGATGTGAATTTCAAATTATGATCGACCATCGTTTCATAAAACAGCTCTGGCTGTGAGAAAACGCGGCAGCCTGTCCTTGCACTTACAGGGGAAAGGCAACGACTCCGGACAGTCCGTCTGAGGACATACTCACACGTTCTCATCTGAGGAGCATCTCCAGTCCACCCGACCTGCTCGTCTCCGGATTGTGGGAGCAGCATCCCGAGTAAAAGCCAGGCAGAAACGGAGAAAAACTGACCATTTTAGTCGCCCAAATTTGTGCTCTAGGTTTTCCGATTCGTTTCAGATGACAAAATCTAGAACCAGCTTGTGTTGCTGCTGAGGGTTAAACGCTTCAGAAGCTGGAAAATAACAAAATTAACATCTAAACGATAAACAACATGCAAATGAAAAGGCATGAAAATATTAAGGAGACCATTTAAACACTATATGTTTAAATAAAAGTTTGATTTAAAAAGAAATCAACATTGCAAAAGTTTTGGCACCCCAATCACATTTGAAAAGTGAAAGTGATAGTGAAAGTGAAAGTGCCTAATCTTGTCGTTGTGAGGTCGCGGCACAGCACACAGTGAACCGAAACAAAGTTGGACCTCTGCATTTAACCCATGCAAACACCGTGCAGCAAGGGGCAGCTATGAAAGCACCCGGGGAGCAGTGACGGGGACAGTACTTTGCTCAAGGGTACTTCAGGGCAACCTACTGGTAAGGGTTTGAACCCACAATCTTCCGATCCTGTGGCCAACTCCCTAACCACTAGACCGCCTCTGCCTAAATGTGATAATGTGTTTTTCTAAAGAAAAAACAAAAAATGAGACAAACATTTTCTTGATATCAACCATTTCTGGGTTTTTGTTTTTTTTTTTGCTACAAATAAAAAAAACTAAAACGAAGAACTAGTGTTTAGAGACTAGGCCCCCGAAAATGGAAGTTTGTGGGTTCGAATTACCAACCAGTAGGTTGCTCTGAGCTACCCTTGAGAGAGGTACCGTCCCCATCACTGCTCCGTGGGTGCTGGATATGGCTTGCCCCTGCTGCACGGTGCGTGTGGGTCAAAAACAGAGGATGCATTTCGTTGTGGTTCGCTGTGTGCCGTGCCAATAATTACAAATAGTCACTTTCAC